>WNWK01013862.1:0-53648 GCA_009830355.1 Cherax destructor | reverse complement strand
TACTTTCTCCCTCCCCCCGTCAAGCCCAAAAAACCATTTGCCTCCATTCGCCCTATCAATTTTTCACGCAGCGCTGTATGCCCCCCTATGGTTTACCCTTTTTTTGATTATAATAAAAACCCAACACGCCCCACGCATGTTGATGGAACATTGTATCATACCAAAATAAAGAGGTACATAAGGGGTTTCTATAAAACATGTTACGATTATACCTCATATATACTGTATATACATATAGGAAACGTTTTAAAATTTTTTCAAAATCTGACGCTGGTAAAGGACTCTTGATCTGAAGAACTGGAACCACCCTGCCTTTTTTTGGGATTGAATCTGACTGCCCCCCATTTACCATTATTATTATAATCAAATAAAGCGTTTAAATCACAGGGGTCCCATTTCCCAAAAGGTGTTGTATAACATTTGGGATTTTGCCCCCCCCCCTTTCCCCCCCCAAATAAAAATTTACTTAAACCCCTGCTCCCCTAACAGTAAAATTCGGGCCCTATATACTACTAGCAGTAAGTAGTCTTATTGAAAGTAATATATAATTAAACAACCCAAAAAACTTTTAGACCTCCGAAAACGGCTGTACAGTATGTGTACCATTTTTGGGATAAAGGTATCTGTGCTTTTTACATTCATATTAATACATTTTATATAATACTACACGTACGGATATAATGGAGATGCCCAACTTTAAATTTTAAACCCTAACACAAATAATAAATATGCATCACTGTTTATCAAAAGGACAACAAATACAGTCGTGTGATGGGTAAAAATATACCCCATTGTGCACCCCTTTCCCTGATGTTTCAGTTATCTACTCTATTTCTTGTTCCTCCCGTTTTCTCCAATACTTTGGCGATATTTGGCCACTTCCTGTCTGATATTTAAAAGCACATTTCTTCACCTTGCCATACTAACAATGCTTTTTTCTGTCATGTCAGGGATCACTGCCATCCTATTAACTGGTCCCCCGGAAAAATTACCCACTCGGGGTTACCCTAGGTAATTTAAAATTGCTATACTGTATATGATAAGGTACTTGTTTACCTTTTAAATAAATAAACTTACTGATTTTTTTCTTCTTTGGCTCAGGCCTGATCCCAAAGGGGCGCTGTTAAACCCAATGGGTTTAAAAAATACCTCATAAGTATAATGATCAACCGTTCAGTTTTTATATCGAATTAGTGGGTTAGCTATAAAACCCTTCCCGCCCGGTTTTGACCTTTTCTTCATGATCAAAAAAAATATGACTTTCGCTGTTGGTTGTGTGGTGCTGTGGCCTGATCCAAAAGGTTTTGGGATACATCGCTAGCTGGGCCTGTAAGTGGCTGGTGTGTGGGAACAACATGCAAGTAGACGTCAAGCTCACTACCGCCAGCAACTCGCTCACTCTGGGGGAACAAATCAACATTTCAGGCCATATCTAAAAGATAACTGGGGAATACATGAACAATGGTAAGTCATCTACAAGATAACCGAGCAATAAATGAACACGGCAGGTTGTTGAATTATTATATTTAGGGAAGCGCTAAACCTATACAGCACCTTGGAAATATGTGGCAATCAGGTTGGACTCAAGGGAGGGAATACCAAGTCCAATTCCTTGACTTAAGAGCGTCCCCCTCACCCCTATCAAGAAACTTTCCATTGGGAAAACCTTAAGGTTCTTCGATATCTGCAAAACTTCGACTAACCGTGGTTCGGTTGGCAACACACTCGCCTCTCAGTGTCCGTGGTTCAATCCCCGGTACGGGTGGAAACGTTTGCCATGTTTCCTTACACCTCCTGTCCCTCTTCATCTAGCAGTAAGCAGTGGGACAAGAGTGAAGGACCCCACTGGAAATAAGACAATCCTCAATGATGCACTGAATTTCTTGGGTTATCCTGGATGACAAGCCCTCCGGGTTAAAAAAATCCGAACAAATATTATCTTACCAAGTTATGTGAACCCCGCCTCTACTACAACCGACTTACACGCAACTATATTTCCTCTGTATTTTTGTGTCTGTATTGGATTTGTAGTCCCTTGTGGCA
This sequence comes from Cherax destructor, assembly GCA_009830355.1. NCBI lineage: Eukaryota > Metazoa > Arthropoda > Malacostraca > Decapoda > Parastacidae > Cherax > Cherax destructor. The sequence continues at coordinate 51,605 of WNWK01013862.1, read as the reverse complement.
AATCGTTCCCATAAGTTATCTAACATTACATAAATATCTCATCTATACATTTGTATAAAATACTTTGTTCGTAACATGGACTAGCTTACTGGATCTACGTTTTCCCACTCCATTAAAAACAAAGGTTCAATTTTCTGTAACAGACCTTGGGTCCCCTCTAGGGAGGTTCCATGATGCTGGTGAGGGGCTCTTGATCTAGGGAATTGGATCTATAATAATAATAATATCTTTATTTACTACAAGTACATGTACAAGGTATACAGTCCTAGCTGACATCAATGACATACTACTATATAGAAAGCCGCTTGTTATGTAGAGCATTTCGGGCAAATTCGGTCAGTTTTGTCCCAGGATGCGACCCACATAGTCAACTAACACCCAGGTACCCATTTTATTTATGGGTGAACATAGACAACCGGTGTAAGGAAACACGTCCGATGCTTCCACCCCTTCGCCGGGAATCGAACCCGGACCCTCGCCGTGGAAGTTTAGTTTGATATCTTTATTATGCACCCCATACCCATCCTGTGGGCGGTAGTCAAAAGATTACAGAGGTACATAATGGGCCCAGGGACTGGACCTCAAAGTTTGATAGCTGAGCAAGTTACAAAGGTAATGAACTCAGATGGTCACAATCATGACAAGTTACAAAGGTATTTGCAGATTACAGAGGTATATATAGGGTCCAGAGACTGGGCCCCAAAGTTTTGATAGCTGAACAAGGTACAATGGTAATTAATTCACTAGTTACAAGGTAATGAATCATGTAAGTAAATTTACTTACGTCTGTACATGGTTGCACTCATGAACAAATTATAAAGCAATGAGCAATCTATTAGTCTACACCCAGCCACAACTGTAATGAGTTATTGGTGCAAATTTTAATTGTTGGGTCACACACACACACATATACATATACATATATACACACACACATACATGTATATACATACACACATACACATACACACATGTACATACACACACACACACACACACGTGTCAATGCTTTATTTACAGGGAGCAAAGTCAGGTATTTTTCCAGAATGGTCTGTAATATACCACTGTGGATAAAATACTTTGACATATCTTGAACATTTCTGAATGAGTAGTCTCTGAATTCATTAATTTTATCGCACTCCAGTACATAATGACGCAGGGTGTGACAATAATCCAACTGGCAAAGTTTACATCTTGTTTGGTCTACATCTTGTTTGGTCTATATCTGGTGGTGGTGATTTAACCTGCCAAAGATACTTGTAACCCAGCCGGAGGCGGGCGGTAGTGACATCCAAGAGTCTGCTTATTTTGTTGGATGCACCATAGACATGTGGCTCCTCCTGCATGATAGAATGATGATAGATGGACTGACTGGTATCAAACTCCCTGAGTCTTAAGTCAATAAAATTCAGTTGAAGTTCTTTTCGTATTATTGTTCCGTGTGAAGCAGAGCTTTTGCCACCAGGCCTTGAAGTAAGCCTGAATGCCTTCACCTCCCCATTCCCAAAAGCGCTGTACAATCCCTACGGGTTTATCGCTCCATGATAATTTATGTAACTATTTCTGTGTACCCATTCCTGAATAAGCTTATTGACCTTTGGCTAGTCACAGTGGTCATCTGCGTGAAACATGAGTGAAATGGAAAACAATTCATGTGTTTAAATAATTCTGGATAATGATATACAAGAGTTCCCTAAAATAATTATATTCTGATTAAACCCCTAAATTCAGGGTTTTCTAAAAACTGCCTGTTAAATATTAGTTACGGGCCACGGAAAAAAGAACTAAATAATAAAAGTAATATATTTTATTTTAGTAAATTTATTTATATAACATTTATTGTTCTATAAAAATATATGCAACAGCTTTAAAAATAATTTATTCAATTAATCGCTAAAAGATTCTCTTAAAGACAAAAATAATAATAATTATCTAGAAACAAGCTCAAAAAATATTTAATTTAGTTACTAACATTCCTTAGGTGTGTTATAATTTATGGTAAACTATTGTATTTGGTTACCTGCTGCGTCTTTAGTGTTATGGTCAGTTTTTGTTAAGGCTTTGGGTACACATTTTTTACAATGGTCCTCAGAGCACGCAGATGTTAGGGGGAGAGTAAATTTATATATTATCATAATCAAAACTAAATAAATTTATATAATGTAAATTTACACAAGGATGATCAATCAAATAATACGACTTGTTTACACTAGAATCCCGTCTGAGACGAGTATATTTCTCACTGTAAATAATAATCTTTATTTCTACAAGTACATGTACAAGGTATACAGGCCTAGCTGACATCAATGACATACTACTATATAGAAAGCCGCTTGTTATGCATAGCATTTCGGGCAAATTAGGTCAGTTTTGTCCCAAGATGAGATCCACACCAAGGGGGCTCCACCATGCCCAGCCTTTCTAGGGCAGGGTAGGTGCCAAAGCTGGAGCTTGCTACCATCTGCAGCTCGCAAGACTGCCCTTCCCGTCAGCCTTCCTGGGGCGGAGAAGATGGCAGACCAGAGTAAGTAAGTTTTATTCAGGTATAGACGAATACATTTACATAGATTATCATACATAGCAGCATGTGTAGAGAACCTAGGATAACCCAAAAAGTCAGACAGAGTGACTTATTTCCATTGGGGTCCTTTTAGTAACTTAATATTATACACGGTAGGAGATATATACTAGGAATAAGGTAAAGAGAGTTATTTACATTTACATGTATGTTAGCTAAAAAATAAAATAATAAAAAAACATTCTCCTCCCTTTCTGTCGCTACATTCATTAGGTACCTTTTGGCTCTCTTCTTGAACTGGCTCGTGCTATGACTGGCTTTGACATGTGCAGGCAGTCTGTTCCATTCCTTTATTGCTGTACAATAAAAGGTGTTTGAAGCCTGACCACTGACTGTGGGTACTACAAAGTTGTGCTCTCTCCCCCTAGTACTATGACTGCTTTGGCAGCAAGATATTCTGGACACTGTTTGTGAGCAATTTTATAAACTTGCCTAGCTTCTCCCTACGAGCCCCGTGAGGGTGGGGATCGTGGCTAGGCCTGAGGAAAATTGGTCCCAGACGTTGAGGGGGTACTTGTACCTCCTAGGTTAGGTTAGGTAAGGTTCGTCATTTTTAACTAACCTCACTGCATAACCCACTTATTATTGGAAAAGTTGCATAATACAAAAAAAAAAAATCCCGGAAGTAAACTTAATTAATATTGACCAGGTAAGGATCATACAGCGCCTAAGAAACTGGAGGCATGTAAAAGGACGGTACTGCGACTCACGGGATCAAGAGCCCATCATCGGCATCATATATCCCCTTTGAAAGATCCGAAGAATATAAATAATCAAGTAATTCCATAATAGTTATACTTAAAACATTACCCAAAAATTTAGTTTTCTGTTTCAATTCGTTTTTTGTCTTCATTAATATGTGGGTAGACTAATATAAATGGCAGATAAGGATTACCTGGAGTATACCTGGAGTTCCAGGGGTCAACGCCCCTGCGGCCCGGTCTGTGACCAGGCCTCATGTTGGATCAGAGCCTGATCATCCAGGCTGTTACTGCTGGACCCACGCAGTCCATCGTACGAACCACAGCCTGGCTGGTCAGGTACCGACTTTAGGTGCCTGTCCAGTGCCTGCCTGAAGACAGCCAGGGGTTTGTTGGTAATTCCCCTGATTTATGCTGGGAGGCAGTTGAACAGTCTTGGGCCCCTGACACTTATTGTGTTGTCTCTCAACGTGCTAGTGGCTTCCCTGCTTTTCATTGGAGGATGTTACATCGTCTGCCGAGTCTTTTGCTTTCGTTGGGAGTGACTCTCGTGTGCAAGTTTGGTACTAATCCCTCGAGAATTTTTCCACGTGTATATAATAATGTATCTCTCCCGCCTGCGTTCTAGGGAGTACGGGTTTAGGAACTTCAAGCGTTCCCAGTAATTGAGGTGGTTTATCGCAGTTATGCGTGCCGTGAAGGTTCTCTGCACATTTTCTAGGTCAGCAATTTCACCTGCCTTGAAAGGTGCAGTTAGTGTGCAGCAATATTCCAGCCTATTATTATTATTATAATCAAATAGAAGCGCTAAACCACAGGGGTTATACAGCGCTGCAGGTTATTGTAGGATGCAGGGACAGTGAGGTGTAAGAGGGAGATGGACGATTAGTAGGGTATGGAGTGCTAGATGACGGTGGGTAGTGCAGGGGAGGAGGGTAGCAAGAGATCGAGGGTAAAAGGGACTGAGGGAGGTGCTAGAGGTATAATCTTCAGAGTTTGTGTAGTAAGTCAGTTTCTGTCAAAAGGTCAACAAGAGAGTCAGGATTAAAGGAGGGTCCATCTGCAAGAAGGGAAGGTAAAGAAAGGGCCGCAGAGCGAAGACGTCGTTGAAGGTAAATTCTGCGTGCTCGTTGATAGAGTGGGCAGTCCAACAGGATATGTCGAACAGACACTGGAACCTGACAATGCTCACAGAGAGGGGCAGGGAGCCTCTCCATGAGATACCCGTGAGTAAGACGAGTGTGGCCGATGCGAAGACGGGAGAGAGTAGTCTCCCAACCTCGACATTGGTGACAAGAAGAAGGCCAGAAACCTATAACCGGTTTAATAGAATGAAGTTTGTTATTCAGCAGGTCAGACCAGCGTTGTTGCCAACGGGTGCGAAGGTGGGTAGCAATGACCGCAAAATAGTCTGTGAAAGGAACACCTCTATATGAAACTGGAAGGTCATGTACTGCTGACCGCGCAGCAGTGTCTGCCTGTTCATTGCCCTGTACGTCAACATGACCAGGGACCCAAAAAAAAACAATATCTTTATGCTTGCTAAAGATACGGCGTAACCAAAGGTGGATACGAAGAACTAGGGGGTGAGGTGTATCAATTTTACGGATAGCCTGTAAAGCACTAAGGGAGTCTGAAACGACCACAAATGGTGACTCAGGCATAGATGCAATACGGATAAGTGCCACAAGAATGGCATACAATTCAGCCGTAAATATGCTAGCCGAGGGTAATAGATGCCCTCGTACAACGCTGTCCGGAAACACTGCTGCGAATCCGACGCCGTCAGATGACTTTGAACCATCGGTGTATACTGCGATGGCATGGGAATGAGAACGGAAGTGGTCTAGAAAGAAAGAGCGAGAAGCCGCCGTAGGTAGTTGGGCTTTCGCGCAAGGTAGAGGAATAGAACAGACACGGACAGCAGGAACTTCCCAAGGGGGTAGGGGAAAGGGAGATGTCACATGAACATATAGAGGTGGGAGCTGAAGGAAGACACGAGTGAATGTAGACGAAGAGAAAAGGGACGAAGTAAGCAGGGGCGACGAACAAATAAAGAGCGCCTACTAACATCTGTAACAATCCTATACATGGAAGGATTGCGGAGGTCATGAGAGCGAACATAATAGTGAATGCAATGTGCATCTCGACGATCGGACAAGGATGGAATGTTCGCTTCTACATAGAGGCTCTCAACCGGGGAAGAACGAAAAGCACCAAGGCATAAGCGTAATCCCTGGTGATGGATGGGATTAAGGCTGGAAAGAGTGGCAGGAGAAGCTGCCGAATATATCTGGTCACCATAATCGAGTTTCGATAAAATTAGGGCCGAATGTAGGCGAAGGAGAGTTCTACGATCAGCCCCCCATGAAAGATGTGCGAGGGTTTTAAGGAGGTTCAGCCGGCTATGACAAGTCGCCTTCAGAGAGGTAATGTGAGGTTTCCAGGACAATCTGCGGTCAAACAGGAGGCCGAGAAACCTGACTGTATCACGTTCTGGGATACGTGAGCCGTATAGGTACAATGGATGATCAGAGACCACTGAACGTCTAGTGAACGTAATTTGATGAGTTTTGCCACTAGAAAATTTAAACCCGTGAGTGGTGGCCCAATCAGAAACCTGGTTGATGGCATGCTGGAGGGAAACTGCAATGAGGTGACAGTCAGCACCTGCACAAGCTATAGCAAAGTCGTCCACATAGAGCGATGACCAAATATTGGATGGGAGAACAGATGCCAGATTATTTATAGCAAGCAGAAAGAGTGTTGTGCTCAGAACACATCCCTGGGGGACACCTTCAGCTTGGACAAATTCCGGGGAGAGTTCATTACTAACCCGGACCCGGAAATGTCTGTCAGTTAAGAAGGCCTTAAGAAAGAATGGTAGGTTGCCTCGGAGGCCTAAGGAGTGGGCCTGAGCCAAGATATTATATCTCCAAGTTGTGTCATAAGCCTTCTCAAGGTCGAAAAAGATAGCGATAACCGAATGGTTATTCGCAAAGGCATTACGAATATATGTATCCAAGCGCAGCAAGGGGTCAATGGCAGAACGGCCCTTACGGAAGCCATATTGACTAGGGGAGAGACTATTGTGAGTCTCTAAATACCACATCAAACGTCTATTAACTAGACGTTCCATCACTTTGCAAATTGCACTGGTAAGAGCGATGGGACGGTAGTGAGAGGAATCACGTCCCGTAGTACCTGGTTTTCGAAAAGGGAGAACAATAGCAGACTTCCACAGCTGGGGAAGAACTCCTTGCGACCATATGAGATTAAAGAGTCGTAAGAGGACAGTAAGAGCAGACTGATGTAAATGCTGCAGCATACGAATATGTATGCCGTCTGGCCCAGCTGCCGATGATCGGCAAGCAGAGAGTGTTGCCTCCAGTTCTTGAAGGGTAAAAGGCACATTATAGGATTCTTCTCTAAGAGAAGAAAATCTAAGGGCTTTAACTCGCTGGCAGACTTAGAAGAAAGGAACGAGGGGCATAGATGTAGACCCTGAGAAATGCGGACGAGATGATTACCAATTTCAGTGGCAACGGCAAGAGGGTGTGCTATATCGACACCAGCAACCTGAAGAACAGGAGCCGGGTCAGGGGAGAATTTACCACTCAATTTCCGCACTTTCTTCCAGACTGCACTCATCGAGGAAGCCGAAGTGACAGTAGAAACGTAATCTCGCCAGCAAGTGCGTTTAGCATCACGTACGACACGGCGAGCAATAGCTCTCTTCTGCTTAAAATCAAGGAGTCTCTCTGTGGTTCTGTTATACCAATACCTGCCCCATGCAGCGCGTTTCAAACGCACTGCCCGAGCACAAGTAGGAGACCACCAAGGCACGCACTTCTGAGGATGCTTGCCGAGGTTTGAGGAATAGAATGTGAAGCCGCTGTGAAGATGGAGGACGAAAAGAGATGTAAAACCTCATCAATGGAGGACGAGGTAGGAACCTCATGAAAGGCAGTAAGATGTGCGTAAAGGTCCCATTTCGCCCGGTCAAATTGCCAGCGTGGGCTATGAGGAGGTGGAGAAAACAGAGGGGACTTTAGGATAATTGGGAAATGATCGCTGTCATGTAAGTCCGGGAGGACAGACCAGGTGAAGTCAAGGACAATTGATGAAGAGCAGATGGAAAAATCGATGCAGGAGAAAGAATGAGTTCGGGGATCAAAATGGGTAGGAGTACCCGTATTTAAAACATGGAGGGGAAGAGAAGCAAGAAATGCCTCCAACTGAATGCCACGGGAGTCACAGTGCGACCCTCCCCATAGAAAGTGGTGCGCGTTAAAATCGCCAAGTAATAGAAGGGGTGGCGGTAAGGAAGAAACCAGAAAATCAACATCTGGGATAGACAATGCCCGCGAAGGGAAGAGATATAAAGAACATAGTGTATACCACTTATTCAAGTGGATACGGGCTGCTGTGTAATGTAAGGAAGAAGGGACATAGAGCTGACGGTATGGAACACCAGTGCGTATAAGGAGAGCACTTTCGTTAAAGGTTCCATCGGAAAGAGGATCCGATGAATATAACAAATTATAGCCTGAAAAGGGCCTGATAACAGTGGATTGTAGTTTGGGTTCTTGCAAACAGACCCCAATAGGGAAAAACTGGGAGAGCAACACCTGAAGCTCACCCCTGAGGCCTCGGATATTCCACTGCAAATAAGCCATGATTTATGGAGAAAAAGATAGAAGTGGTAGTGAGAGGAAGCTATGGACTAGGGTTAGAAAAGTCCACGTGTGGAGGCAGCGGAAGACCTGTAATCAGAGAGGAGGAGGACGTTGTGAAGGAAGAGGGGTTGAGACGAAGAGAGAGATTAGGAACCTCAGATGGAGTAGTGTCCATCATCGGCCCAGTCTCTGAAATATATTCTGCAATAGCTTCCAGTGTTTCGGAAGTCAAAGATGCAGAATGGGAGACTACATTAGAAATGGAAGAAACTATCGGGGAGTCAATAGACTGTACTAAAGTAGAGGACGAGGAGGTAGAAGAGGGAACTGTCGTAGGGACTTGGGAGGGGACAGGGGATGAAGGTAGAGTATGAGGAGGAGGATGAACCTCCACACACGTTACAGAACTAGTCGGAGGCGAAGAACCTGGCAATAGGGATTTTTTGCCGGGCTTATAAGAGGGGGGGCGCTGAGGTTTAGGTGTAGGACGAGGACGTGTAGACTCAGAACTGTGCGAGTGAATAGAGGAAGGAGTGTGGATAGTATGGGAAGCCGAGGTAGGGACCTCGGAGCCAAGAACATCAAAAGGATTCGAGACAGGGGTGACGGAGGATGAGGCAACCACAGAGGAAGCCGTGGAAGTTGGGACCCCAGAAGCGGGGCGTTTCCCTTGAAGGCGAAGATGAGAGACAGCCATAGCATAGGAGAAGCCTTCCGCCTCTTTGAGACAACGGATTTCCCGCTCATTCAGGTAAACCTGACAACGGCGAGAATATGAAGGATGTGCCTCATGACAGTTAAGGCAAGAGGGAGGTAGAGTACAAGAAGAACTGGCATGGTCGTCAGCACCACAGACTGGGCATTCGGCCATGGACCTGCAATATTTTGCTGGATGACCAAAACGCCAGCAGTTTCTACACTGCTGCGGTGTAGGGTCACCTTTCGAACTTGTAAACGTTGACCTGCAATGTAGACCGAAGGTGGCAGTTCTCGGCAGTCAAACGTTAAACGAGCTATATTGCAAGGATAACGTCTTCGCTTATTGGCTGGGAGGACAAAAGTGTCAACTTTAAGGATAGGGAGTTCTTGGAGCTCAAGCTGCTCGAAAATGTCATCACCACATGTCTGGAAATTCCGTTGGACAATGGTGTGGGGCAAAATGACAGAACCACAACAAGAATTGAGGGAATGGTGCTTGTCAATAGTAACAGGTGTATTGTCAATGGTCGTAAGAAGAGAAAGATCGCGAGCTTGGCCAGCATTCTGGACCGTGATGATGCGAGTGCCGCTCTTGAGAGTGTGAAATGAGATGTTTTGACCAACATGGCGTAGCAGAGCCTTACCAATACTATGGTCTGAAAGATAGGTATTAGGAGAAGTTGGACGAAGAGTAAAAAACTTTGTCCATCGAGTAGTTTGAAACAGAGAGTTTAAGGGGAGTGCGTGACGAGCTGGTCGTTTCTGCGATGAACGAGAAGGGAGTGTCGAATCGTCATGTGTGGGTCTTGGTCGTTTTTGTGTGGGACCAGGGGTGGTCCGATGGGAGACGGGCGAGCGATTCGAAAATTGCCGCACCGTCGAGGGAGAAGCCGGAATCGAGGTCAGAGAAGAGCGAAGGTCAGACGTATCGAAAGGGCCAGTCGGGACCCTGGTACCTGAAGCAGGTGACGAACCAGCACCAGCAAGAGGTACAGGGGCATGAGAGGTGTCCAAAGAGTCATCCGTTAACGAGGCAGGGTCAGTACTGGGTGCGGTATCAGGAAGGGGCCCGGGGGTAGTGGGTTCATGGATTGGGTCAGCCATGGTTAGGTTACTTCTTTCTTTTTATTTTTAAGAAAAAAAAAGAAAGAAGAAAATAAAATAAAAATAAAAAAAAGAATAAAAAAAGGGGGGAACGTGGAGGAATAGGTCCTAGGAGGAATGAAAGGGAGCGCAAATCCCACTCCATGCCCAAGAGGACCTCAACACCGCAAGTAGTGCAGATGCTGCATGGAACCCGTGCCATACCCTACCCTTCACGCCAGTAAACCAGCAATCCGGGATAGCAACCTCACATCCACCGAGCCATCTCGGCGGACAAAAGAGAGGGCGGCCGGATATCCGCCACAAAGCATACCGCCTTCGGCCACCACCCCCGGAATCCGAAAGGTAGCCTCCAGAGATACACCCGTCGCCCGAAAGATACCCAAAGCCACCCCCCGGGTGACCGGAGAGGGATCGGGACATCCCCAGGCGATCCAGATTCCATGGCAAACTACACCACTGCCAAGGACCTCAACGGAATGGGATGGACTACGATACCCTTCCCCCTACCTAGGAACTAGAATGCCTGAGGAGAGAAGCTCCCAGGGCAAAACTGGGAAGGAAATAAGGGAGGGATGAGGAGGAGGAGGAGGAGGAAAGGGAAAAGGGAGGATGGTGAAGAAGGAAAAAGGGAGGGGGGATTGGGGGGTAATTAGGTTCGGTCTGAGGAAGAAGACCAAGAGGTCCAATTCCTCAGGCCGATAGCCTCTTTACCACGACAAGGAGCCCCCCTTAAAGAGGTATTCCAGCCTAGATAGAACAAGCGACCTGTAAAGTGTCAACATGGGCTTGGTATCCCTGGTTTTGAAGGTTCTCATTATCCATCCTGTCATTTTTCTAGCAGATGTGATTGCTACGGTGTTATGGTCCTTGAAGGTGAGATCCTCTGACATGATCACTCCCAGGTCTTTGACATTAGTTTTTCGCTCTATTGTGTGGTTGGAATTTGTTTTGTACTCCGATGAGATTTTAATTTCTTCACGTTTTCCATATCTGAGTAATTGAAATTTCTCATCATTGAACTTCATATTGTTTTCTGCAGCCCATTTAAAGATTTGGTTTATGTCTGCTTGGAGTCTTGCTGTGTCTTCAACGGTGGACACTGTCATACAGATTCGGGTGTCATCTGCAAAGGAAGACACGGCACTGTGGCTTATATCCCTGTCTATGTCCGATATGAGGATGAGGAACAGGATGGGAGCGAGTACTGTGCCTTGTGGAACAGAGCTTTTCACTGTAGCCGCCTTAGACTTTACTCTGCTGACTACTACATTTAGAAAATAATGACCTTAAGATAAGATTTATTCGGATTTTTAACCAGGGAAAAGGGTTAGCCACCCAGTCAGTGTCAGACCCACACCAGTCAACTAACACCAGGTACCTACTTCTGCTAGTTGAACAGGGGCAACATATCCAATGTTTCCATGCCTGGGATTGAACCACGGACACTCAGTGTGAGGAGGGTGCGTTGCCACGGGTCACCTTTATTTCAAAACTCGTACAAGAAAATATTTCCGGTAGCTTTCAAAATGGGTTGGAGAGATACACGAGTGAAAAGGCTTGGGTCAAAATACTTAAATGGTACTTTTCTTGCTCTCATTTTCCTTGTATTTTTAGCAAGCATCTGTTATTTATGTTGCAATTTCAAGTGACAAGGAAATGGGTTAAAGGTGAGGTTAACACAGCCCGTCAGGCGGGTTGTGTGGAACTTGTTCTACCACGGTCACTGTCTAGGTCAGGGCCAGTCTCTCAGACGCTCTATGGAGTCGCTTAGTATAAAATACCCAGCTATAATTATAGTTTATATAGCAGCCCTTTCGCACTAGATGTGACCTTATTATTAGGTTAAGGTAGGTAAGGAAACGAAACAAGCGTTTCCTAACGCAGGTTTGTCATATGACCCGCAGCTCGAGCTTTTGGTTATCTGACCAAGGCCTTCAGCTGGCTTACCGGTCCACCCCTTTAAAAATTAAGATTAATTCTCTGGATCATGATCCCTTTACCGGCATTAAAGAACTTCCCTTGAAGGGATGCGACCCACAGCAATCGACTATTGCACCCAGGTACTTATTTACTGCTAGTTAAACAGGAACAGCAAGTGTAAGGTGAAGCCCATAGGCATTTTACCTAACTTGGTATATAAACAGGATGGTGTCTCCGTCATACTCCACGCAAGATCAATTTTTTCTCATACTTCATCATACAAGATGATTTCCATCATACGCCATTGCTAATGGTTATCCTGTTACATTTCATTACATAAGGAAATGTGGCAGCCTGAGCTGAGACTTCAGAAGTTCGACGAGGCTTTCATAAAGCCTTCCATAACTATGGGTTCAATAGTTACGACAGAGTTACAGGCTTCCATCTAGAAGAATTCCAGAAAGGCTTCTCTTGAAGAATTAAACACATGTGCAACATCTGGGTATCTTTATTTGTAGACGTTTCGGCAACCAGTAGCTTTATCAATACAAGGACAATGTGAAGAAATATTTACAAAATTTGAGGTAATCAGTCCCTCAGCCTTGGAGTTGGTGAAGAGCACCGCAGTCTTGAAGGAACGCAGTTCCTTTAAGACTGACACCACTTGAACCCAAGACGTGCTGAACCCCAGCTTCAGGGCGTAGACGACGATTGTAGCTACTAACTGCAACACCACTTGTGCTGAAAAAGACTCACCGTGCCCTTGTCATAGGGCTGCCCTCCGTTACAGGGAGACCCCCGCCATAGGGCTGTAAACGGTACTCCACATGACAAGAATCCTCACCGTGCCCCCGCCATAGGGCTGTAAACGGTACATTACTTGAATAAACTCCGACACTCCTTGGGGAGCCACTGCCGGATCACCACATGGAGAAGACCCGGGCAAGACCCGTCCTGGCAAACCTACATGAACGTGAACTCTTTTGTGTTAGTGTGACTTTGTCAGTGGTCCAAGTCGGACCAAAACGTCGTTGTAAGCTTTTCGCTCTCCTACGTTCGGGTTATTTATGTATAGATCTTCAGTACCCTCTCCAGGGTGTGTTTCCTTACACCGGTTGTCTATGTTCACCCATCAGTAAAATGGGTACCTGGGTGTCGACTGGTGTGGGTCAGATCCTGGGACAAAACTGACCTAATTTGCCCGAAATGTTCTGCATAACAAGCGGCTTTCTACTTTGTAATTTGTTCATGATTGTAACCATTTATAGGAGTGTAGATGGTTCATTACCTTTGTAACTTGCCATGATTGTGACCAGATCTACCTGGAGTTCATTACCTTTGTAACTAGTTCAGCTATCATAACTTTGGAGTCCAGTCCTTGGACCCATTATGTACCTCTGTAATCTTTTGACTACCGCCCACAAGCTGGGTATGGGGTGAATAATAAAGATGTTAAACTAACTTCGGATAGATTCGCGATATAGTGGAATAATTTGATTTTTTTCCTTGTGTTTTCTAACTCAATTGTTCATTACGTAATATGCAGATCAGAATTGCGTCCTCGACACGGGTACACGAAACTTATAAAGCCAATGTGATCTTTTTTTTAATGAGGTTGAAACCCAGTACGAATATGCTAGCAGTTACTAATCGATGACCTGCGAAAGGAGATATTTTCCGATGAGTAAATTATATTGACATCTAAGGTGATTCGTTCCCCAAGAAACAGTAAAGGCGCCTTCTGATATGGATCTTTGCTAGTTGACACATTCAGCATTTAAACAATCGCTTGCTTAACGGTACTGGTATCAATGTTGAAGCAACCGCTGGATTAGTGGTGTTACATACCCGTAGTTAAGCATTCATAAGATATAAATGTGTCCTAGGATTCCCATCCGACTCTTCCCTTCTGGTGCTATCAAAACTTTGGGGCCCAGTCCCTGGACCCATTATGTACGTCTGTAATCTGTAAATACCTTCGTAACTTGTCATGATTGTGACCAGATCTACCTGGAGTTTTACCTTTATAACTTGCTCAGCTACCAAAACTTTGGGGTTCAGTCCCTGGACTCATTATGTACCTCTGTAATATTTTGACTACCGCCCACAGGATGGGTATGGGGTGCATAATGAAGATATTAAACTAAACTAAAACCTTCTGATGTATGGATGCAGGGTGAGGGAAGCTCGCAAGCTACACCGTTATAAGTCTCCGAGAGTTGCCAGCGCTCTATATACACCGTCCCTACTATAACGGTATACTGTACGAGTTCTTCCAGCAAACCATTGAAGGGGAGGGGTGCACTGATGCTAGTGAAGGACTCTTCGTCCAACCAGTTGAGCCCTTCCCTTCCTATGATAAAACCTGATTTCTTTCAATTCCCTAGGCGCTGCATGCTGACATTACCCTAGCACTTCCCCATGAAAGTAATAACCTAGCAAATAACCCACACCATATATTTACTTAGTCTATACTTTTGAGCGAAGTATTAAATAGTCAAAAGAGAATGAGATATGAAAATTAGCAACTTTTAGTCTACCATCCTACAATAAATAAATATTTATTAAGACGTTTGGTGCATACAATTTGTGACATTGACCCTGATGACAAACGTGTCATAAGCACAAAAACGTACATTTTTATTACTATTAACACATATGTGAATCAAGAGTTATAAGCAAGGTAAAGATGGTGAAGATTGACCTACATATGTGCAGCGGGTGACCTCAGCAGCCCCGAGAGGAGACCGACACCACCACCCACAACCCTAACTGTTACCTCATGCACTTTTATTCTCTCGTCTGTTTTACTTCCGATTTCTTGGCTCGATGACGGTGCTGTTTAATGATTGTATCACCTGTTGTTCGCACAATAAATGCTTTTAAGTTTTTAGTTCATTTTAAGTAGAGTCTAACAATAAGTCACCGACCTTTTTTGGGGGTTATCTAGGTAATTTACACTATGTATGATAATTGTACTTACGTATACCTGTGCCTAAATAAACTTGCTAAAAAATTTGAATGCCAAAACTTTTTTATTTGGATGCCTTAGTCCCGTACATGCGTATGTATGGGACGTTAGTATAATAATTTGGAAGTGCTAAACCTGTAGGGGTCATAAAATCACTAATTCCGAAGAGGACATCATAATAAAGCTGTAAACACGAAAGCGTCAGGCAAAGGTACATATAAGTACATTTATCATACATGTGTAAATTACCTAGGATAAGAAAAAAAATCAAAGTACGTGTAACTTATTTTCATTGGGGTCCATTAGTAAGTACTGCTAGAATTTACAGAGGAAGAGGTGTGTAGGTGTTATCTATCTCGGGTCTTAAGCCTCCTACTGGCCCATTATTGTAGGTCTTCAAGACTTGGGACTGTATTATTTCCTCTGACACGATTTTTCCACCCTGTAATCTTAGCTTATAACTAACGGTTCAGAATTTCGCTAACGGGCCCGGAGTTATTTCAGCCACGCTAACTTTTACAATAAAAAATCATCCAACCGCAAAAGTTTCAACATCCACCTAACTCGTAGTGATTCTAATATCTTAACAGCATGTAAAGTGTGTTTTTAATATTGTGTTGTAATCTACACCTTTATACCCTGTACACCCAGGGTACAGGAATTGGAGCCCGATTCCCTTTCTCGGATCAAACCTAATTGCCCTCCATCTCTCCCATTACCCAGGCGTTGTTTGATCCCTACATGTTTAGTGCTTACTCATAATAATAACCGAGAAACCAAGCAATTGCTAACCTACACAAATCGTTATGAAGACAAACTCCTGTTTGTGTACCTTCGGGCGATGCCGATTACATTTTGCTCAGAGGGGCAAAGTAATTGGGCAGTGCCACTCATTCCGACTCAAGTGTACCGCTATAACATTATTATAATAAAAAAGAAGCGCTAAACCCACTAGGATCAAACGGCAAATACCGCTATAACAGTAGTATATTTCAGAGTAATTGGTTGATTCACTATGTGAGCTGACCAGTCTACTATCCCAGGCTGCCGCAATAATTCATGGACTCCTTCCTTTACGATCAGGTCTGACGTTTTTTTATTTTCTCGTAAATTTAATATATTCCTTTTAGTGGAATATATTAAAAAAATCTAACTGTAGAAAATTCTGCATCTTTTTGTAAACTTAAATAACTTTAGTTGCACTCTGACAATGTTCATTATTGTTTAATATCAATTATATACTCGTTTAATCAAGGAGATTCTGAAATATACATGCGTGTTTAACGATATACACTAAACGAATTTAGGTCAGTAAAACAGTGAAATGACGTTGTTTAAATTATGAGCAGTTGAAGATACTATTATGATGAGGCACGAAATGGGTGTATCTAATGGTTATAATTATAACCATAATTTTTAAAGGGGTGGAGTACGGGTAAGCCAGTGGAAGGCCTCGGTCAAATGACCAAAAGCTCCAGCTGCGGGTCATCATATGATTAAAATCCGTGTCAGGAAACATGTCTTGTTTCCTGACAAACCTTACCTAACCTAACAAAAATTGTAAGCTGACAAAGTGGAAAGATATGATAATGATGAGGTAGGAGACAGTTAATGGTACGAGTGGAATGATATGACAGTGTTGAGGAGCAAGATAATAAAATGGTACATCACAGCATCTCCAGAAGAAAGTCTAGTCTAGCAGTTTGTTCTGTCAACAGCACTGACCGCAGCTTTCTCTCACGCCGCCTACACATTGTCTTAACCCATATATTCTTTTAGTTCCATTCTTGTCCCCCTTCCCCAACAAAAGAAAACTGTAAAAAGCCTGTTTATAAATTCATACGAACGCAAACTTCCACGCAGTGTGATATGATTCTTTATAAAATTATGAAGATATTGACTTGGGAAAACTATTGTTCAGAGTGGAGTAATCAGAGACTGGTGAACTATATTACCAGGCACCAAAACATTGAGTTATCGAGCAAAATGTGGATATAGTATTATGACCTATTCGAGAATCGTATTCGAAAAAAAAATGTGCGAAGTACAGGGGAATGGACAGCTGTATCCCGGGATAAGATACAGACCGGCTTGTCAAGACCCCCACCACAGATACCTTAACTCTGAGAACTTTAGAGATCAGTCCCTGGACTCTATGTGCCTGTAGAATCTTAACCAATAATAGGATGGGAATGGAATGACTACCGCTCACACCATGGGTATGCGGTGTATAACAAACTATTAAATTGAAAAAGTAACCAACAACGTGATTAAAGGGTAAACGTCAGCTTTTTTTTTTTCTATTTTTATTCTTCTGACTTTCATTCTAAGTTTGACAGACACCGCACCGTCACTAGAATTAACCTGACTGAAGTAACTTCTTTTGTCTGTCAGGTGTAGAATTTTCAAGAAAACAATATAGCAAGGAGTTTCACATCTCTGGGACAATGCATCGCTGAGCAGATTTCACAAATATGTACTGAAATGTCTATTTTGTTAATTCCGGGAGTCATCGCCCCCGCGGCCTGGTCCTAGACCAGGCCGCCTGAAGAAAATAATGCCATAACCAGTATTGGGTTTTATTTATATACTGTCGTTATATTAGAGAGAGAGAGAGAGAGAGAGAGAGAGAGAGAGAGAGAGAGAGAGAGAGAGAGAGAGAGAGAGACAGAGACAGAGAGAGAGAGACAGAGAGAGAGAGACAGAGAGAGAGACAGAGAGAGAGAGACAGAGAGAGACAGAGAGAGAGAGACAGAGACAGAGAGACAGAGACAGAGAGACAGAGAGAGACAGAGACAGAGACAGAGAGACAGAGACAGAGACAGAGAGACAGAGACAGAGAGACAGAGACAGAGAGACAGAGACAGAGACAGACACAAAGACACAGACAGACAGAGCAAAATAGACATAATTAACCTACATATACATGCCTCGTTAAGTAACGTAATTCAACATTCTCTCATACGTGACTAAACGGTGTTATTCGATAATTACACACGTATTTATTATCCCCTATGTATTTAAAGTGTTAGTATATTATCGTGGAGAAAGTCGGTTAGAAGCCTCTCCTTCCAGCAACGTGTGACTACACAGCCTCCAGCAAGGAGCTGCTAAACAATTCTCTCAAAAAATAAAAATAAAATTGGATTCCTTGAATGTACTTGACTTTAATACACTGTTGTTATTATTATTACATTCGCTGAAAACCTGCAGAGGACATACGGCGCCTAAAGAATGGGAGGTAATCAGGTTTGATCAAAGGGTAGCTCCAGGTCATTGAATCAAGAGCCCTCGCTAGCACTGAGTGAAACTATGTTAGTGGGGGAAGAGACGTAATGTGGAGTTAGGAATTGTCGATGGATCGATTCAATGTAATGTTGATATCAGATAAACAACTGTGAACAAAACTGAATGTTTTTTTTTTTTTAAATAGAGAATAGTGTGGTTAAGAATGGCAACATATTTATATAAACTGGAGAATGCTGATGGCGAAATAGAGGCAGAAATCTCATGCTGTGGATAAAAGTAATGTGATCTAGAATGAGCGATTAGCCGGAAGTTAAGATAAACAAGATTTTGTTCGAATTTTTAACCCGGATAATCAAAGAGAACCCAAGAAAATCAATGCATCAAGAAATGCGTCTTTATTTCCATTGTGGTTCTTTAATTTTGTCCCTCAGGATGCGACCCATACTAGTCAACTAACACCCAGGTACCTACATGCTTGCTAGGTGAACGGGGACAACAGGTGTTTCCACCAGTGTCGGGGACTAAACCAAGACACAAGTGTGTGAGGCAAAAGCGTTGCCTACCAGGCGGAAAGTTGAAAGTGGGGAAAGCATCAGGTAGAAGTAGTGTTGTTATAGTGTAAGTTGTGTGGTTGCAGCTCTTAGTTTGCAGTATTGCACAAAGTGGCAAATACTGGGTAGGGCTCCCTTGCCCTCAGAACAAGCTGAATTCTTCGTGGCATGGATTCATCAAGGTGCTGGAAACATTCCTTAGAGATCCTGGTCCATGTTGACATGAAAGCGTCACGCGTTGCTGCAGATTTCGACTGCACATTCATGCTCCAGGTCCCCGTTCCACTACATCCCAAAGATTTTCGCCAAATGCTGACCCTACCATCTGCATGTCGTAGCAGAAATCGCGATTCATCAGACCAAGCGACGTTTTCCCCGTCTTCAACTGTTCCGTTTTGGTGAGCCTGTGACCATTGTAGCATCAATTTCCTGTTTTTAGCTGACAGGAGTGGTCTGCTGCGGAAGTCACCCTCGTCAATGTTCGATGTGCTGTGAGTTCAAAGATGCTCTTCTGCATACAGCTGCTGTAACGCGTGGTTGAGTTACTGTCACCTTCCTGTCAGCTTGAGCCAGACTAGCCATTCTTCTCTTACCTCTCTCATTATAAAGGCGCTTTCACCCACAGAACTGCCGCTCACTGGATGTAAAAATGGCCACTGTGTTATATATATATATATATATATATATATATATATATATATATATATATATATATATATATATATATATATATATACACACACAAGACAACCACTATGAAAAAAAAGAATTCCAAGCGCTTCGTGACTACTCACATTATCAAGGAACTGTGAGGTGTGGTCTTTGTTAGTATGATGTGACTGTGAGGTGTAGTCTTGCCCCTTTATAAGCCTTCTTGTCATGTTTTCTTTTATAGTTCCTTGATAATGTGAGTAGTCACGAAAGCGCTTGGAATTCTTCTATTTTTCATAGTGGTTGTCTTGCATATTTTGATATCACCTGTTTACTGTGATCTTTATGCATATATATATATATATATATATATATATATATATATATATATATATATATATATATATATATATATATATATATATCGTAATAAAAGTAAAATTAGAGAAAATCGGAGTTATAAAAGATAAAAGTACTAACCTCAGCTCTCTCTGCCTGAGGCTTGCTGTCAGTCAGCGTGACAGTTTTCCCTAAATATTGCCGTCGTTGAAACCTATTATTATTTTTGTCAACAAAAACGCAACGTATCTGTTTCTGGACACAGTCGTATTCAATTTAAAAAAAAAAGTTTTGCAATTTTTATACCTGGAGTATACCTGGAGAGAGTTCCAGGGGTCAACGCCCTGCGGCCCGGTCTGTGACCAGGCCTCATGTTGGATCAGAGCCTGATCAACCAAGCTGTTACTGCTGGCCGCACGCAGTCCAACGTACGAACCACAGCCTGGCTGGTCAGGTACCGACTTTAGGTGCCTGTCCAGTGCCTGCTTGAAGACAGCCAGGGGTTTGTTGGTAATCCCCCTGATGTATGCTGGGAGGCAGTTGAACAGTCTTAGGCCCCTGACACTTATTGTGTTGTCTCTCAACGTGCTAGTGGCACCCCTGCTTTTCATTGGGGAATGTTACATTGTCTGCCGAGTCTTTTGCTTTGTAGGGAGTGACTCTCGTGTGCAAGTTTGGTACTAATACCTCGAGAATTTTCCAAGTGTATATAATATTTTTTTTTTCATAGAGTTCTTTCTGAGTTCCAGTACGAGACCATGTCTTGCGAGTCAGATGGTGTGAAGTACATAGCCTATAACTAAACCTATAATTGTTTTGTCGTTCCTTAACGACCAGGTCTTTTGTATCTTGGTAACAGTGGTTCATTAGTTTATTCCTAGTGATCAGATCAGTGTATTTTTGATGCTGACCCACCACTGGAATTAATTTATACCCGTTTCGTATTTCTTTAGTTGTTCATCATTCCTGAGTAGAAAAGATTTACTTACATCAACTGAACCTAAAGTCGGTACCTGACCAGCCAGGCTGTGGTTCATACGTTGGACTGCGTGCGGCAAGTAGTAACAGCCTGGTTGATCAGGCTCTAGTCCAACAGGAGGCCTGGTCACAGACCGGGCCGCAGGGGCGTTGACCCCTGGAATTCTCTCCAGGTAAACTCCAGGAACAGTTTCGGCAACAGAACAGCAATAAAATCTCAAAAGATCTCGGTGAATATATTCAATGAATTTTAAACGAGCGCAACTCGAAATGCTCGATCTTCATCTCTCGGCTGTTTTTGTTTTTCAAATACAATTGCATTGGATATTTTTGACCGTTCTCCAGCATCTGTGGCTACAGGTGCTCTCACCTTCACTGTGCCGAAGTAGGTGGAAAATGACCCCAGGTTCACTATGGGGCAAGAACGTTTGAAGGAACACGCTACGTCCAGTTTTTTTTTTTTTAGTCTGTTTTTGCGCTACTTACTTTCCTTGCTCATTAACCTGGTAATGTTTTTTTATTCTCCCCTCTCCTTTTTTTCACAAGGAAGCGATAACAGGTAAACGAACAAGAGAAGAAAGTGGAAAAGTGTAACCACATCAGTACCCAAAACCAGTTAAGCAAGAATTGGTCTGGACTCCACTAGCAAAATAAATCTTCCAGATTTATATAAACCCTCTATTATAAAATCTGTCATGCTCCCTCTTTCTATGTGACCTAACCATTTTATTATCTTCCGTTCTTTGAATTATATTATCTTTTATTCTTTGCATTTTAATCGCGGTAAAACGTTGATTTTTAGACACCATTTCTGGCTAAATACAAATACCAAGAGCCCTTCACCGGCATCAGGGATCCCTTCCCATCACTAAAAAGGTGCCTTAAGGAAACTAGCAACCCTGCTTTGAGCTGACCACACTCCCACGATCAGTGACTAGCCTCGTCAGGTCCAGTTTCTCAAGAACCTCCCAAATTGTATTTAGATTTCGTAGGTAACTTATCTTCGTCCCGCGATCTTACTGAACTCGGTCAACAAGTCTATTTGGGTATGACATACATATCCTATTAATTTGTTCTATGTTCGTGAGGGTAAACATGTTAGATTCGTAATAGTGCATTATGCAGATTTAACCTAGGATAACACGGGAGATAATAGGCTATGACAACACTTTCCAAATGTGTTTTATTTCTAATTCCATTGGGATGTTAAGTCCAGTTTCTTAGACGAGGATGAAATGGCGTATTGCCACCTAGTATGAAGACAAACTCAATCTGCAAAAGCAGCTTTCATGAGGAACACCTTTTCGCTCTGTAGAGCTTTATCCAGTCATGACTTGATAAAAGCTAGTCACGTTATGGCTTGTTAACGTTTTTCACGGACCGAAACGTTGTCCCAATGAAAGTTTGTTCTGCAGTTTGGTACCTTTGAATTCATTCTTCAGAGCGTCTAAAACTTCCTCTAGATAGAGCGAGTAACGGATTCTTACGTCTCGCGATGTTACGGAACTTCTAGATGATGTTAGGCTGGCGTCCGTCATCACAGTGAGTTGCAACTCGGGTGTTCACTGGGAGCATGCAAGCACGTCCTCCCCTGACTGTTACTACCCTCACACACTTCATGGAGGGTTGTATGATACTGCTGTACGGCTCGTGATCCAAGGAGGTGCAACCCTACCCGCCCTTGAATCAAGTCTAATTGCTTGATGTACGACTTAACCTCATTATCCTTAACTGAACATTTTCTAATTCATTTAGGCCTATTTATAATTAAAATGAGGATTGAGCTGCGCCGGGTAATCTAAATAAAGCCTTGTCAGCCATATATAGAAATGTCATAGCACTTTCCCCATGAATAAAATAAAACTGATGGTAGTAATAATAACTGGAATGTATCCTAGGGCTTTTTGTAATTGATACTTTATTAATATGATATCTTGGTTTCTGGTTTCTGTTTGCTCACCTCTTGTATTTGAAACGTTAAAATTCCGTTCAAGGTATGGTAAAATGTATTGAATCTCTCCTCTTTTTCCTGGAATTGAATATCTTCATAAAAAACTCAAGCTATGATATTGATCTAAGGCTGATTGTATACTACGCTTGATGTCAAATGGACGATTTAATGTCTAATGGACGATTTGAAGTCTGATGTACGATTTTGTGACGAACGATTTGATGTCTGGTGGACGATCTGATATCCCAAACGATTGATGTTTGAGAGATGTAACCTAAATCTATTCAAAAACCTTTACAAACGTTCCTCCTCTCACGCATGTTAACTGTGGTAGTGAAGGTACACGACTCTGTGTCACTGACCGCTTACTTCCCTTCCCATCCTGCTACCGAAGACCATCCCAAGATATTTCCCTCCTACCATACTAAAGCTATCCCAGACGTTCCTCTACCACCCATACATCTATCACTGAAGTCTCCCAGCTCAGGCTGACAGAATGCGGTAAATAGGTGTAGAGAAAATACAGGGCTGTAGAAGAAAGTGGCAGACGGTGGCGTACCATCGTACACAACAGCTTCGCTGTTAAGACTTATTTTTACACCCCTAATTTCTAGGTACATTTTCACTGTCATGGCGGCGGTGGGCAGACGCCGCATCAACACCGTCTGCATAGACATGGTTACAGGAGTAATTCAACCTGCTGTGGCGGCTACAGTAATACCTACTATTCTTCGTGATATATACAACATTGATATGGAGGAACTGTATGGAGTGGCACTAAATGGAATGAACAGGATCTTTGTGAAGTTGTTAACAGCTGCAGCATATGAGACATTGGTAGAGCGACATCAGGACAACGTCTACACGGTCAATGCGACGTTGCAGGTGCGATTAAAGGATGTGTCTCGCACCTACACATGGGTAAAGGTAAAGAATGTGCCTTTTGAGGCGGATCAAATGGATGTGGGACGTGTCTTCAGCGAGTATGGGACAGTACATCTGGCAACGGCAGGAAAGTGGAGTGTGGGACCCATGGAGGGACTTCCTGAGGGATCTTTCACCTTAAAGATGTCGTTAGAGGCCCATTCCATCTTACATCATTATGGCTGAGTTTGACGCAAGTGTACGTGACTTACGCAGGACAAAGGAGGACGTGTAGGATATGTGGAATTTTGATCATGTAGCAGCGGATTGTTTGCGGAGAGGTGCTCAACGAACCGCTGAACGCAAGATCCCGACAGAACCACAGGGAAAGTATGAGGGACGGCTGGTGATGAGGGACAGCAGCAAAGGACCAGGAGCTGGAGTGAAATAGTGGAGGGTGTGGCAGAACCGTGCCACCCATCAGAGCCTACTTTGGGAAGAGAGGTGAATGAAAAGGAGGTTGAGGAAGTACCTGTGATAGAGGAAGGCATGGATGTGCCTCTGGTGGAAGTGATTCAGGGATTACTGGATGATCCATTACAGGTGTTGCATGTTGGGGATGGGGCAGATTTGGTGGAGGAGGCACGAGTTGGGATTGACTCGGGGCAGGAGAGTCCTGAGGTAGCAGCATTGGTGCGTGAGTGCGTCAATGTGGAGGTGCATCAGAGTGATAGTGGGGACATGATGGAGGTGGGAGCGGGTCGCGAAGCGATCTGGCACGGTCGAAGATCATGATGATATCTTAACACCGGCCCAGAGGGTCACGAAGAAGCCTTTGGTGGAAGTGAAGGGGAATGAAAGGGGAGGGGAGTTGGCAAGAGATGATGGTAAGGATGTTGCTATGGGCAGCAAAAGTGTGGGCAAGGGGGGTGGTAAAGGCAGGATAATGTCACAGTCTGTGCAGAGGTCGAAAGGTAAACCCACTCATTTATATTCCAGTGTCTAACTATTAATGTTAATGGGTTGAGGGCAGAGGTCAAGCGACGGTGGTAGAGGGAACTTTGAGACGGTATGGTGTGCAAGTGGGGTTCCTACAGGAGCACAATTATAGATGTGGGCGTGAATTATGTTTGCAGGGATATGAGGTGTATGCAGGGTCTTCAGGGAAATTAAAAGGGGTGTGGCAGTGGTCATTAGCACGTCAAGCCCCTTTGTTCTGAGCGTGGGAGGAGAGTGGGGGGCAGGGTGGTAAGGGTGGAGGGGATTGGGGGTGAAGGTTTGTTTCGTAGGGGTTTATATGCCAGCGGAGGCTTCTCGAAGAGTGAAAATTGTTTTTTAAACGATTACATGGTGGGGGCATTGGGAGGTTTGCCGGGCGTGGCAATATTGGGAGGGATTTTAATAGTGTAATTAGAAAAAGGGATGTGGAACCTAGGGGAGCGGGTGTGAGTTGGGGGCCTTGAGGATTTATTGAGTAGTGCAGGTTTTAGGGACGTAGTGGGAGGGGGATTTTGTGGAGTATACTTTTGTCAGGAAGGGATATGCGGCGCGTTTGGATAGGGTATATGTGACGGGGAGGGTGGTTGTAGGGAGGGTGCAGACTTTTGATGTGGGATTCTCGGACCATAGGGTGTTCTGGCAGATGTGAGTTGGGAAGGGTGATTAGGTGGTATCAGAGTTATTGGAAGCTGAATGGTAGATTATTGACTGGCATGGGTAGGGCGGATGATTTTAGGAGGTGGTGGGGGTCATTGTGGAACAAAGGGAGAGGATAATAATGATTTGGTGGAATGGTGGGAGAGCTGTGCGAAAATAGGAATTAGGGAATATTATCAGAAGCTGGGGAGAGAGGAGGTGTGCTGGAGGTATGGTCTACAAAAGTATCTTGAGGGTTGTTGCAAGGTTGTTATGAGCGTGGAGGAGTGCAGGTGATGGATGAGATTCGAGGTTTGAAAGAAAGACTGAGGGATTTGCAAAATGAGAGGTTTGAGCGTGCAGAGTGAAAGCGGGTATGGATGATGTTTTATGGGGTGACAGACCATCGCGGACGTTGTGGGCAGGTGTAGGGGCGCAGAGAGGCTATGACGATAGACTACCTGGATGTGGAGGAGGATTTGGAAGGATTCAATAGGGGTCAACGTTTACGGACGACTGAGGCGATGGGAGTTTACATGGATAAGTGGTTTGAGGCGTATTTGCGGAGCAAGGGTGGGGGCAGGAGTGAAGGTGAGATTGTAGAGGAGGGTGTGGTAGGGGTTTTGGGGACAAGGACAGGTTGTGTCTGGAGGGAGAAATAACAGAGGAGGAGGTGTGGGAGGCGGTGAATGGAATGAGTAGGGAAAGGCGCCTGGTATGGATGGTATGGTGAATGAATTTTATAGGGTACATTGGGATGTGTTGAAGGAATGTATGGTGGCCTTGATGAATTGTATGAAGAGTAGGTGAGAATGGGGAGGGAGCAGGGCATGGGGGTGGTAGTATTAGTTAAGAAGAGTAATCAGGGAACATGGTGCAGAATTATAGACCTCTGGTAATGATGAATGCAGATTATAAAATCTTTGCGAAGGTTTTGGGAACAGATTGAAGAGAGTATTGCAGAAGGTGATAGCGGAAGGACAACGTGGATACCAGGTAGGTGTATGATTGAGGACATGAACGCATCAAGGGATTTATAGAGGGGCTGGGGAGGAGTATTAGCGTTGGACTGGAAGGGGCATATGATAGTGTGGAGAGAAAGATGCTGTATGCGATCATGAGAAAACAGGGGTTTGGTGAGGAGGTAGTTAGGTGGGTAGAGACGGTGTATTCGGGGCTACTGTGCGTGTGCAGGTGAATGGGAAACTGGGAAGGGTGGTACGAATGGATAGGGGTTTGCGACAGGGATGTCCATTATCTCAGATATTGTTCGCGTGCATGCAAGATCCCTTTATAGGATGATTGTGAAGAATGTGGGGTGGGTGGGATACAGGTAGGGAGGGAGGAAATGATATAGTGGGGACGTGGACGATACCACGGTGCTGGTGAGAATGGAAGAGGGATTGAAGATTATTGAGGGGCTCTAAGGGTGTTTTGTGCAGCTACGGGTATGAGAATTAATGGGGCGAATCGCGTTTGTTGGAGGTAGGGGCATGGATTGGAGGTAGATTGGCTGAGAGATATGGGTGGATTATTGTGGATAGTCTGAAAATTTGTGGTATTATGTATATGGGTGACAGTATGGAGGCCAGGAGGGTGAACTCTGGGAGGGTGGTGCAACTAGCGCTAGATAGGTTGGCGAGTTGGAGGGCGGGGGATCTTTCCTTGCATCAGAGGGTGATAGCGGTGAACGTGCTGATCTACAGTAGACTGTGGCACGTGGCAGTGGTTTACCCTCTGATGCAGGAGGATGTGAGAGGGTTGGAGGTGAGGGTTTTAAGTACATTTGGGCTTTCGGTAAACACTGGTTGAGGAAGGAGGTGGTTAGGAAGAGAGTGGAGTTAGGGGGGTTGGGGCTTATTTGGGTGGAAAGGAGGTTGATGTGTTTGTTTGTGAAACGGTGTATGGTGCGGCTGGGAGGCACTGAGGGGCTACCGTGGGAGCGGTGGAGCGGGAGGTGCACAGATGGTGGGGGTGTATCGTTGGGGATGTGTTGGGATATATTGCGGCATTTGGTGATTGTGGGGAGGGTGAAAGAAGTGAAGGCTAGTGTTTTGGAGGTCGCGTGTGGGGAAGGATGGGATTGGAGGGGTGGCTGAATACCCTATGTATGATTGGGGATTGATCTGGAGGGTTTGAAAGGTATGAGGATTAGGGCTGGGGATAGGGAATTAATGTATAGGTTTCTACATGGGGTGGTGGCAGATAAGGCATTGTTATGTCGGATGGGCATTGTTCGAGATGGGTGCTGTAAAAGATGTGGGTTGCAAGAAACAGTGATGCATGCTATATATTTTGTGAGGAACTGGGGTGGTGAGAGAATGGATAGGCAGGGTGTTGAGGAAAATAGGGGTGGGGTATTTCAGTACTGAGGGCTATGAGTATGGATATACGAGGGGTGGGTGATAGAGAACGCAGGGGTTTATGGTATTTAATGGTGGATTTCGTGTGTGTCTCCTGGAGACTGAGGGAGCAAGGGGTGGGGAAAGGATTAGAGCTATGGGGGCACAATGTATAGGAGTAAATGCAGGAATCGGGTGGTGTATGGGAGTAAATGGGAGTCTGCATTTTCTGATGAGTATAGGAACATGGTTTTGCGGGATGTATTGTAGAATGAAGGGGGCTTGACGTGGTAGGAGGGTAAGCTCATCCTGGTTAAGGTATGATGAGTGAGCATGGAGTTTTGGATGTGTATTAGGGTGTAGTTCTAGGTGGGGAGGTGTGTCTGTTGGGTCATAGTGGGAGAGGGGATTTTAATTATCAAGGTAATTTTAGCGGTTGTGGGGAGATAAGGGGTTTTAGGGTATGTGTGCATGGAGGGGTTGGGATGACTAATGACGCAGGGGGGTGGCTTTTCAAGTGGGGGTCGGTTTTGATTATAGGGTTAATCTTTTTGTAAGGGGATTGAGTGGGTTTACCTGACGGTTTTTCTTGGTCGGAGAGGCATGGGTCTGGAGTATGAGTATGGGGAGCTTCTCTGTTGGATGATGACGTAGGGAATACAAAATATTAGACTCATGTACCTGTTTTGTATAATAAGGTACAGGGTTTAGGGCCTGCTTTAGTTTTATGTGTTTGGTAGATATATTTGCATGTGACAAAGATGCACCCTTGTGACAAAGGGTATTGGTTTGTTTCAAGTGTATTTTGACATTATATATAAGTTATGCTCTTTTATGTATGTCATGTATAAGGTATGTAAGTCATATAGGGTGCACGGGAATAATTGGATGTCATGTATCTAGTGTTGCGGTTTTTGGCATCTATTGGTGTGGCATTTTTCATTGATGTACTACATTGTAGTATTATATGTCACAAGAATACACGATTTCAGTAGAAAAATAAGTTTATTTGAGCTTAAGTTATTCTGTATCAGCTATAATATGGAGTAAAAATATTTGAAGACAACTGAAATGCAATTAGGTGGAGAATTAACATAGCAGCCACCATGTTTTGTAAAACTTTGTGAGGTGGGATGCATAGTAAAGTTTGAAAACAGTCGTCAATATTCTTATACAGTATTACAAGTTTCTTGTTAGTTCATTGTGTATTTCATCATTGCACGAAGTTGTATGTCTTATGAAAAGAATCGTTTCATATTTGTATACCATTTCTATGTATCATGTATGTTAAGTTTTTTTAAATAAAATATAAAAAAAAAAAAATTTCTAGGTACGTCACATGCAGCTTACGTCACATCTTGCTTACTAATCACGCAAACTATCTTCTTGAAGCAGTACTCGATTTCTCATACTATTTTATGCAAATGTCTTTATATACGGTTAGGTTAGGGTTAGTTGCGTTTGGTTAGAGTGTTGTCGATAAGCAATATTTAATAAAGTATAGAATAGCATATAGAGCAATAAATGAGATAATACATAAAAACAATAGAAACTTTTGAAGCGGAACCTGGAAACGAGGACTCAGTCACCTAGCACATCTTAAAACAGGCAGCCACTTTTTTCATTCTGGTATCATCACACTTCCGACTGTCTAAGCCACAGTAAAATACTGAATTAGAAAGTTTGGCTGAATCAGGACCTCGGATGACATATCTTAACTAGTCATTAACCTCTAATAACAACAATAAATTGTTTCCGTTATGATTTTTTTTTTTTAGAAGTTTACCCCCAAAACGGATTACCCTCAGCAAATCTTTGCTCTGTAGAATTCAACAGGCATGTTTTAAGTTTCGTGTGAATAATATTGATGATGATGATGATGATAATAATAATAATAATAATAATTATTTCTCTACGTCCTCAGAATTAATTTGGATCAGATGGTATAAAACTTGTTCTTCCCTAAGGAAAAGTTAGTTAAGGCCGGGCCACCACTTCTAAAATCCCGGGCGGGAGAGTACCGGCGAACCAAGAAGTGTATGTATATAATATAAAGTGTGTGTGGGTACATTTTGTTAAGGTTGTCAGATTAGATTTGGTACAAAATTGAGATGAGGGAGGTACTTGTACCTCCTTCTATGGGAGACAGGTCTCAAGCACTCCCAAGATAGGGAGCCAAGGTCGGGTCACCATCTGAAAAAGACCCGGGCCGGGAGAGTACCGGGGAATCAAGAAGTACTCACTGAAGCCTAACTTCTCGAGGGAGTTGCCTTGATGCTGGTGAGGTGCTCTTAATCCAAGGAACTGTAATTACCCTTTCTCTTGGATCGAACATGTTTACCTCCCATTCCCCGGACTCTGTATGACCACTACTAGTTTAGCGTTTTTCCTGATTTAAAAAACAATAGGTGAAGCCTCAAAAGTTCAGTGAATCCTCACAAGACGTTCAGCCCCCTCAAGGGAGGAGTCTTGATGCCGGTGAAGGGCTCTTGATCCAAGGAATTGGGTCTGTCCTCTCCTCTGGATCGAACTTGATCCTCCTCCAGCCACTGCATGACCAATGTGTAATATATATATATATATATATATATTAATACAATACACACCGTACATTGCAATTTTCTATCGTAACATTAGTTTTCACATAAATATTTCAAGTGTCTTACATTGCTGAAGGCGCTGTAAGAGAGAGTAAGATGAATTTTGTGTCATGTGAGCGAGTAAAAGTGAGACCGTCATGTGAGGATTCAAGATGAGCAGTGTTCTATGAAACATGGTAGATGGTACCACTATGACCCCGCCTCCTGCTGCTTCGCCTCACCTGACTACAGTATATAAGCCACCTCTACGGCATATGCAGTACTTTCTACAAGATTGATGGACTGAACACATCGACTCCAGGCCGAGGGACTGATTACCTCAAAACTCCTACTCTCCTTACACCTTTCTACTTTGTATTGGACTGATGAAGCCACTGTGTGGCGAAACGTTTCCTCAATAAAGATACCCAAATGTTGCATATGTGTCTAATTTATAACTTGTCGGTTCTTTGAACCATTCATCTACAGAGTTAGCAACCTTTAAATGTGTGGTGTAATTCATACACACACAACCCGCACATATAAAAGAGAGGAGCTTACGACGACGTTTCGGCCCGACTTGGACCATTTACAAAGTCACACTAATTGTTTCGGAACATAAGGAGACAAATCAGGTCATTACGTATGCTTATGCTACTTTGAATATCTCACCACGTCTGCTTCTGCTACTTTGAATATCTCACCACGTCTGCTTCTGCTACTTTGAATATCTCACCACGTCTGCTTCTGCTACTTTGAATATCTCACCACGTCTGCTTCTGCTACTTTAATAATTAATCTGTCAGCACGTTTCTTTTTGTTACTTGAATAATATATCAGTACGTTTTTTTTTTATGCCGCTAATGTATATATTCAGAGACTCATTTGTTTTGGAGTATATCTCTTGGTAGATACACTGAAACTTTACTTGAATCTTAATGATAGAGTTTAAATCAGTTTTAACTGGTGATTACAGGAAAAAATGCAGCATTTAATGATTCTCCCCACGACATGAATCAAACCCCCAGACTTCCATCTCTCACTTTCAGGAGTGTTTATACGTGTTTATGTCCTTTTCCGAATGACTCTGAAAAACATTAATTAGAGCGATAAAATGAAAAGCTTTAATTAGAGAAGAAAAGACTCGTGCATGTTCGTGACGGCAGTACAGACCTCAAGCCACCTTAATGTAAACCATAGAATTTAAACAGAAAAACAATCCTGCTGCTGAGCTAGGGGTAAAATAATAAAAAACCATGCATTCAAAATATCCATCCTTGTGGCAAGAGGAAAATGACTATCAGCGTCGTAAATTAAAATTGTTCATTAAGATCTCAAGGCCTGTCATCATTAGGTCAACTGTGACTTGACAATGTACCAGGATAGGCCATTATCGCCGTTTAAAGTTTCATCTACAAATTGTGTTAGTTGCGAATTGCTGCAACCACGAAAGTGTGACATTTGTCTGAAATGTTTTGCATAGAATGTGGTATTAGTACCAAACTTGCACACGGAAATCACTCTCTCTGAAAGCAAAAGACTTGGCAGACGATGCAACATTCCCCGAATGAAAAGCAGGGGTGCCACTAGCACGATAAGAGACAACACAATAAGTGTCAGGGGCCCAAGACTGTTCAACTGCCTCCAAGCATACATAAGGGGGATTACCAATAGACCCCTGGCTGTCTTCAAGCAGGCACTGGACAGGCACCTAACCAGCCGGGCTGTGGTTCGTATGTCGGGTTGCGTGCGGCCAACAGTAACAGCCTGGTTGATCAGGCCCTGATCCACCATGAGGTCTGGTCACAGACCGGGCCGCGGGGGCGTTGACCCCTGAAACCCTCTCCAGGTATACTGGTAACTTAAGAGTTAAAAATATGGCTGTTGCACATATGCTGTCGAACGATTGAGTGATCATCTTTACAGGAAATTGAGCGTCCTACGTCAATTACCTCCACATTCTTCCCTTTTTTGGAGGTGACTGGTTCACACAACACAATCTGTCCAAGCAGAAGATGGAGTATTCATGGTAGGAAGGAGTTACAACAATTGAGATTGAAGTTACAACAGCGACCAGTACCCCCCTCCCATCGTCTCTTAGCCACATCTGCGACCCTGACAGTGCGTGTTGGTGAGACAGTAGTGTGAAACGCGAAATCCGTGAGAGTTATCTAGCTCAAGTAGTAGAGGCTCGATCCTCTGTCCGCTAAGAGCGAGAGAGACACGCTATACAACTGTATTCACCTAAAATATGAGTCACGAAGCCCCTTGATGCCTTAACAGTTCATTCACAGAAAATATTTTCCGGACATTAATCTAGTCTAGATGTTTAACTACTGACTCAAAATAGCCCCACTGGGGCTATAATACTGTCTAGAAACATGAATTATAATAATACCTACATCATTACAGCTAGTAGGATGATAAAACCCAGTGTTCATGAACGTAATATTTACACCGTCCAGTTATGCGAGAAACGGAAACCTGATAAACATGTTGAACATTAAGATACTTGAGTGTCATTAACTCTGACTACTTTCCTGTGTGTTTTTTTAATGACTCTGACACCTACTAACTTGTCTTTCCATCTCTCTCCCCTTTCTAGGGTTGGATTACATATCAAAAGTCCTGGAAAAAGATCATAATCCTTTCTCCTCCAGAGCATAAGGTTAGAATCTCCCGGCGTGGCGATGATGCTGAATTAACAATTTTGGAAAGAAAAAAAAAAACGGACTCAAATGTTTGGAGAATTGTGTGGTTTAATATAAACATCGTGCTGTGAAAAGTTGGTATAACTGATTTGCATGCACCAGAAGGCGAGTGTAACGCTATAAGTTCGAACCCTAGTACCCAGACACGAGAGCTGCGAGTGTCTGGATCCGGGTATGGTGCCAGGTCCAGGTGGTGAATAAGTGTAGAGGAAAGATGAGAGACATCTAAGTACAGGTTTCGAAGATTCTGAGCCAAGTAAGAATAATTAATCACAGAGATTTCTCTTCAAAAGTGAGAGATACTGTTGTGGAAGGTGTAATTGCTGGATTGTAGGAGACAGGATAAATGAATCATGGATAGTCCTCTGGATGTAGGTATAGGCTTCATCTTTTTTATAGGAGTGACTAATATGTATGATCTTGACTTAGTGGTGCAGTAAGAGGAATGTGAAATAAAAGGAGATTGGTGTTAGTATATAAAATATAAGTGAAAGTGAATGAATTAAAGAAAAGGATCGTTAGTTCTGGCATGAGTAATTGTTGAAAGAAAGTTTGGCTAGAGAAAGTCATGAGGAGGATGAGGAAAAGATGTGGTGTGAATTTAACAATGAAGCTAGACAATGTATGTATAGTTTAAATCTAATTGAAGGGGAAAATAGTGGCATATGGAAGCCTTTCATAATATCAAAATTATACAAGAAGGATTATATGGAAAATAAAAATACGCGAGGCCTGTCAACAATTATTTTGATAAACAGTTTTGGAGAGATAAATAAGACAAGACAACTGAGAAAGCAACTGAATTTCTTAACTGGTTGACTGAATGCTGGATGAGGAGGTAAACTTTCTTTTGGTAACGTTTTAATATTAATGGTGTTATGGAAACAGGAATTTCATCCTTAGGACTAGGTAGAAGGAGATTAAATACAATTTTTGAGACGCTAGAAGCTAGTATAAACGAAATAAAGCCGTAAGTATATTTAAAGGAAGCAGGACAAGGATGCAAGAGTTACAGGATGAATATATCAGATAAAATATACGTAAAAATTGCAACGGAACAATTGGAAAGCAATAAAGGTCGAATGCAATACAAGAGTTTATTTAGAAGGGAAAGGAGCTTCTTGTAGTTACGTGAACCACTTAGCAACATATGGCGGGTTAGTGCTCCGAGGGTGTTTAGCAGACGCTGGCAACTGTCATGAATTCTAATTTTGTTTGATTGCATGAGGGAGAGAGGGAGAGGGGAGGGAGGGAATGTGCAAGAGTTGTGCTGACTATAATGACAATGTTCTACTATCTATGCCTCTAGCATATAACAAACTATTACAGCTGGTCATGGGACAGTGTGAGCAGAACAGTAATCAGTAAGTCATAGGTGTAAGAGTACTGAAGTGTTGTGATTGTGTACCTCAGTACTACTGTAACTATGGTAGAGACTTGAGAGTGGATTGCTAATGTAGTCACGGAGAACCGGTAAGGATTATAGAGCGCCAAGGCGGCTCAGAGGAAATCAGGTTTTATCCTAAGGATGGCTACATATTTATTTTCTTCAAAGCGAAGTGCTAAAGGAATCACTGAGCACTCTGGTATTGGGAAATAAGATTTGACTAAGGGCAGAGTAGCTCCTGTTCCTGGCATCAAGAGACCTGCACCGGCAACACTAACGTCTTGTATGTGCTGTTGGATTATTACTGCTTGTATTATAATACTCATGGGAAAGCGGTAAACAAATAGGGGGTCAAACAACTCCTGAAAATAGGAGGTAATCAGGTTTGATCCACGAAAGGGAGGACAGCTCCAATTCCTTAGATCTAAAGCACTTCACCGGCATCAGAGCATTCCCTCTTAAGGGATGTGATGAGAGATAAGACTTGGAAATATATGTATTATGCAAGACTTGAGACTTAAGCAACAGGACAACGGTTTATATGAGACGAGTTTAAAGCAACGGGGCAACGGTTTACAAGAGACGTGAGACTGAAGCAACAGGGCAACAGTTTACAAGAGTTAGTTTAATATTTTTATTATGCACCCCATACCCAACCTGTGGACGGTAGTCAAAGGATTACAGAGGTACATAATGGGTCCAGAGACTGGACCCCAAAGTTTTGATAGCTGACCAAGTTACAAAGGTAATGAACTCCAGGTAGATCTGGTCACAGTCATGACCAAGTTACAAAGGTAATGAATCATCTACACGTCTATACATGGTTACAATCATGACCAAATTACAAAGTAATGAGCCATTCACACGTCCACACCCGGTCACAACTGTAATGAGTTATTAGTGCAAATATTAATTGTGTTTGTCAGTAGTGTTACTGTGTAGTTGTGTAGTAGTAGTAGTAGTAGTGAGTGAGTCCCCCCACACAAATTTCTTGCATCTCTACGTACTGATATGAAATATAAAAAGACTTTGAAAAGGCAATAAATGACATGCCTATGCACTCTGCTCCAGGCCCAGACTCGTGGAACTCCGTGTTCATCAAGAATTGCAAGAAGCCCCTATCGCGTGCCTTCAGCATCCTATGGAGAGGGAGCATGGACACAGGGGTCATCCCACCCACACTAAAAACAACAGACATAGCCCCACTCCACAAGGGTGGCAGTAAAGCAATTGCAAAGAACTACAGACCGATAGCACTAACATCCCATATCATAAAAATCTTTGAGAGGGTTCTAAGAAGCAAGATCGCCAACCACCTAGATACCCATCAATTACACAACTTAGGGCAAAACGGGTTTAGAGCAGGTCGCTTCTGCCTGTCCCAGCTCCTGGACCACTATGACAGGGTCCTGGATGCTGTTGAGGATAAACAAAATGCAGATGTGGTATACACAGACTTTGCAAAAGCTTTCGACAAATGTGACCATGGCGTAATAGCACACAAAATGCGTGATAAAGGAATAACAGGAAAAGTTGGTAGATGGATCTATAACTTCCTGACAAATAGAACACAGAGTAATAGTAAACAGAGTAAAGTCCCAGGCAGCCACGGTGAAAAGTTCTGTTCCACAAGGCACAGTACTCGCTTCCATTCTATTCCTTATCCTCATTTCTGACAAACAGAGATGTAAGCCATAGCTCCGTGTCTTCCTTTGCGGATAACACCCGGATTGCCATGGCAGTGACCTCCATTGAAGACACTGCAAAACTCCAAGCAGACATCAACCAAATCTTCAAATGGGCCACTCAAAACAATATGAAGTTCAACGAGGAGAAATTTCAATTACTCAGATATGAAAAACTTGAGGAAATAAAGAATGTATCAAAGTATACGACAAATTCTAACCATACAATAGAGCGAAAAAGAAATGTGAAGGACTGGAGAGTGATAATGTCAGAGGATCTCGCCTTTAAAGACCACAACAATGTATCTACCACATCGGCTAGGAAAATGATACGATGGATAATGAGAACCTTCAAAACTAGGGACGCCAAGCCCATGATGATACTCTTCAAATCACTTGTTCTTTCTAGGATGGAATACTGCTGTACACTAACGGCCCCCTTCAAGGCTGGCGACATTGCAGACCTAGAGAGTGTACAAAGAACTTTCACAGCACACATAAGTACGATAAAGCACCTAAATTACTGGGAACGGTTGAAGGTCCTTGATCTGTATTCCCTGCAACGCAGGCGAGAGAGATACATGATAATATACACTTGGAAGGTTCTGGAGAGATTGGTACCAAACCTGCACACGAAAATCACTCCCTATGAAAGCAAAAGACTCGGCAGGAGATGGAACATTCCCCCGATGAAAAGCAGGGGCGCCACGAGTACACTGAGAGACAACACCATAAATGTCCGGGGCCCAAGACTGTTCAACTGCCTCCCAGCATACATTAGGGGGATTACCAACAGACCCCTGGCTGTCTTCAAGAAGGTACTGGACAGGCACCTAAAGTCAGTGCCTGACCAACCAGG
Source organism: Cherax destructor (assembly GCA_009830355.1). Lineage (NCBI taxonomy): Eukaryota > Metazoa > Arthropoda > Malacostraca > Decapoda > Parastacidae > Cherax > Cherax destructor. The sequence continues at coordinate 15,169 of WNWK01013862.1, read as the reverse complement.
CTGTGGTTCGTACGTCAGTTTGCGTGCGGCCGGCAGTAACAGCCTGATTGATCAGACCCTGATCCACCATGAGGCCTGGTCTCAGACCGAGCCGCGGGGGCGTTGACCCCCGAAACCCTTTCCAGGTAAACACTATTTACATGAATTAACGTGATAGAAATACTGGCGTACATTAATAGAAAAATGTAGTGTGCGCCACCGTGTACACCAACACGTGGGTGCGGCGTACAGATAAGTGCAGGTGGACCAGGTGTGTGTGTACGTGCAGGTGGGCGTGGTGTACAAGTGCTTGGGGTATGCACAGGTGTGTACATTATTATTATAATCAAGGGGGAGTGCTAAACCCATAGGATTATGCAGCGCCTGTGGGGGGGGATGTGGAAGGTATTCAGGCTTAATTCAGGGAACTGGAGAACAGATCCAATTCCCTAGATCAAGAGCCCCTCACCAGCGTCAAGGAACCCCCCTTGAGGGGACAGGTGTGTACAGTGTTTGTGCTCTGGGTATGTGTAGGTGAGCTAGGTTTACCAGTCTTGGGAACCTGTGAAAGGGGTGTGTGGGGGTACAGATGCACGTGGTGTGGGGTACAGATGCACGTGGTGTGGGGGTACAGATGCACGTGGTGTGGGGGTACAGATGCACGTGGTGTGGGGGTACAGATGCACGTGGTGTGGGGGTACAGATGCACGTGGTGTGGGGTACAGATGCACGTGGTGTGGGGGTACAGATGCACGTGGTGTGGGGGTACAGATGCACGTGGTGTGGGGGTACAGATGCACGTGGTGTGGGGTACAGATGCACGTGGTGTGGGGTACAGATGCACGTGGTGTGGGGGTACAGATGCACGTGGTGTGGGGGTACAGATGCACGTGGTGTGGGGTACAGATGCACGTGGTGTGGGGTACAGATGCACGTGGTGTGGGGTACAGATGCACGTGGTGTGGGGTACAGATGCACGTGGTGTGGGGTACAGATGCACGTGGTGTGGGGTACAGATGCACGTGGTGTGGGGGTACAGATGCACGTGGTGTGGGGGTACAGATGCACGTGGTGTGGGGGTACAGATGCACGTGGTGTGGGGGTACAGATGCACGTGGTGTGGGGTACAGATGCACGTGGTGTGGGGGTACAGATGCACGTGGTGTGGGGGTACAGATGCACGTGGTGTGGGGGTACAGATGCACGTGGTGTGGGGTACAGATGCACGTGGTGTGGGGGTACAGATGCACGTGGTGTGGGGGTACAGATGCACGTGGTGTGGGGGTACAGATGCACGTGGTGTGGGGGTACAGATGCACGTGGTGTGGGGGTACAGATGCACGTGGTGTGGGGTACAGATGCACGTGGTGTGGGGTACAGATGCACGTGGTGTGGGGGTACAGATGCACGTGGTGTGGGGGTACAGATGCACGTGGTGTGGGGTACAGATGCACGTGGTGTGGGGTACAGATGCACGTGGTGTGGGGGTACAGATGCACGTGGTGTGGGGGTACAGATGCACGTGGTGTGGGGGTACAGATGCACGTGGTGTGCTTCTGTACCAAACGTTACCAACAGGTCTGTAGTGAGGCTAATTACCAAGTTCATCTGAGCCTTGGTGTTGGTGTAAGGAGTTAATACTAATACACCTAAACATTCTCTGCACCTAATCATCACATGCAAGTACTTCATATTTACATTGTTCTTGCTACCATGACTGGCAAGACTAGTGATATTAAAAATATATTAGATACATTATAATTAGTTTAAAAAAAATATTATTTGGCAAAACAATGAGCGGTTTTGTTTTTTTACCCGCCTTCAAGGCTTTCTGGGTTGAAAAGTGAGGCAATGTTTTTAAATGTCGTGCCGAATAGGTAAAATTTGCGATTTTGGCTTAAATAACAACGCCCTTCACATTTTGACTCACCTGGCCGGCACATATTGCCTCCACAGCCTACCAAGCGTTGTCATTGTTAGCATTCAAGTCACTGAATCAGCTCACAACCACAAAACTCACTCAACGTTTGGTCATACTTTATCCTTCGCGTGCAATGTCAACAGTTCCGTCACTGTCTCGTACTATACTACAAAGAGTTCTCTCAAAAACTCGAGCAGCAGAGGGACGTCCACCCTCCCTCAACTCCTGGTGTGCACTACCTGCCTCTTCCTTCCACCTGTTCCAAGGTACCGTAAACACTGAAGCCAGGAATCAGGCCCTGGGTGAAGCGTGATGCTTTATAGCAACGTTTTACACTTAACACTTATCTAAATAATATATTCTAAACATGCCACTAATGAAATAATGTTTATTATATATATATCTAAATGTTATATTTTGGTATTTCATGTTATTACCGTAAGAAAATGAAGTTTCTATGCCTTGATGCTCACTGAGTGACTCCGTTGACTGCACCTGATGGTTAGAATTTTTTATTATTGGAGCATTTCTGACTGGTGTGTGGCTTATGGCTGCTATGGCTTGTGGATGGCGTGGCTTGCGGTTGGCTTGTGGCTCTTGTGCGGCCTATTGCTAGCTTGACTTATAGCTGCTGTCTCTGTCTATCTTGCAATAACTACATACCCAGGAGTTAGGCGACTACTGTGGGTTGCATCCCAGGAGAGAACCCAATAATTCCAATGGAAAATAAGCCAGAAAACGTGATATCCATACCCAAAAATCTAACTCATTTTCTTTATATATATATGTAAGATTATTTTCTTCACTAACAATGATTATGTACTTACCTGTACACCTGTACGAATCTCATGTCTTGTTTTACCTCTCTTTTTTTTTATTTATGACCAGATTACAGGTCTCCTGCAATACTGAGGAGGGATCTATCCACTTCAAAGTTGCTTCTTCAACTTTTTTATTTTTTTATCTTCAATGTCGTTCATTTTTATCCACCACTTTCTACTCCTTACTGCGTGTATTCATCTCCTTGTCTGGCTTTTCTCTTCATTTCTCATCCCTGAGAAGCTGTAACTCTTCCTTTACAACCTTAAACTTCTATTTTTAATTCAAGACCCAGCTTTATAATAAATTCTGGGTAGGCCTTCATGGCAGACTGACGGGAAACACTCCACTGCAAACTACTGGCAGACATTCCACTACAAGCTAATGGGGAACACTCCACTACAAACTAGTGGCCAACACTCCACTGCAAAGCATTGGTCAACACTCCACTGCAAACTAGTGGCCAACACTCCACTGCAAAGCATTGGTCAACACTCCACTACAAACTACTGGCAGACATTCCATTACAAGCTAATGGGGAACACTCCACTACAAACTAGTGGCCAACACTCCCCTGCAAAGCATTGGTCAACACTCCACTACAAACTACTGGCCAACACTCCACTGCAAAGCACTGGTCAACACTCCACTACAAACTACTGGCCAACACTCCACTGCAAAGCACTGGTCAACACTCCACTACAAACTACTGGCCAACACTCCACTGCAAAGCACTGGTCAACACTCCACTACAAACTACTAGCCAACACTCCACTGCAAAGCACTGGTCAACACTCCACTACAAACTACTAGCCAACACTCCACTGCAAAGCACTGGTCAACACTCCACTACAAACTACTGGCCAACACTCCACTGCAAAGCACTGGTCAACACTCCACTACAAACTACTAGCCAACACTCCACTGCAAAGCACTGGTCAACACTCCACTACAAACTACTGGCCAACACTCCACTGCAAAGCACTGGTCAACACTCCACTACAAACTACTAGCCAACACTCCACTAATTTTGGTTGCTGAGGGGATTTGAGATTTGCGGTCAGCAGAAATCTGAAATCAAGACTACGGTACGGACGTGCCTTAACAAGTTTACTAGACGGCTTGTATTTATATCAAGAAATATGATAAGCAGAAGTCCAAAAGTTACAGTAAGGCCTCATCTAAATTATGGTGTATTTTTGGTCTCAATATTATAAAATAGACATATATGCTGGAGAACATGGAAAGAAGGATGACAAAATATAAAAGTCACAATACCGTGCCTGGAACCATTGTCTCCAGGTATGAATAAATGACTAGGAGTTTGGAGAGAAAAACTTAGACGTTTCGGTCCATTCTAGACAACAAGAAATGTAGGATGTAAAGTCTATTAATGCGGGTGTTATTTGTGAATGAGAAAATTTATTTCTGTATCAGAATGTTTTCTACGACGATGCCACGAGCCCTGAAACTACAGTTTGAAGATAGAAATAAATAAAGGGGGATATTAACAAGGTTTGAGTAGGGTTTGTTGTAAGACCTGCCTAGTGAAGGCCAGTAGGACCCGAGCAGCGACTGCCTAGTATAGGCCAGTAGGACCTTAGAAGGAACTGACAGGTATAGGACAGTAGGACCTGTGGGTAATATCTTCCTAGAATAGGCCAGTAGAACCTGTAAGTAGGACCTGAATATTGTAGGTCAGTAGGACCTGGAAGTAAAGCCTACCGGTATAAAAAAGTAGGATCTGTGAGTAGCCCCTACCTAGTATAGGCAAGTAGGCCTACTGGAGAACTTCTTTATTTGATTATGCACATAAATGGTTTAAATACTCTAGGACTAAGGACTACCGAGAAAACAGACGAGAAAAGTTTCTTAAAAAATGAAAATCTGGGAAACAGGCTATTAAAAATTCTATGAGTGAGCAACATTTCAGGAGTTAAAAGATTTTTACAGACTTACCTAAGTGAGGTGAAATCTCAGCCTTATGAGTCTTCTGTTCTGTTATTTTTACTATTCCTTGATAAATGTGAGAAATCACGAAAGCGCTTAGAATTTCACTATTTTTTCTTTCACTGTGGTTATTTTGCATACCTAAGTAATGTTTTAGCTAACAAGTGACTTATTTACAAATGGAAATAAATAACTTTAACCTTTTTTGGGTTATCATAGATAAGCTACACATACGTCGCAATGTAATCACCTTAAATTAGTATAACTGTTCTTATGTGTACCTGTGCCTAAATAAATTTACTTATTTACTAATTGTTTGCAATTCCGGTTCTGATATTTTCTACATGCACACGTCTGGAAGTGTTATACAAAACTGAATGATGTGGCTGTATAAATATGGTCATAATCGCAAGTCGAATATATTGAAAACCATGAGTGCCATGGAAGAACTCGCTCCTCTGTCAGGAAACAGACCTATTTCTTCTGACGTGAGTCTGAATCACATGACGGCTCATCAATATCAACTTGCAATAAGTCAGAGAGTTTCGGGGGTCAACATTCCCTCGGCTCGGCCTCGCAGTGGATCAGGGCCTGATCAACCAGGCTGTTACTACTGGTTAGTTTAATATCTTTATTATGCACCCATACCCATCCTGTGGGCGGTAGTCAAAAGATTAGAGGTACATAATGGGTCCAGGGACTGGGCCACAAAGTTTTGATAGCTGAGCAAGTTACAAAGGTAATGAACTCAGGTAATCTGGTCACAATCATGACAGGTTACAAAGGTATTTACAGATCACAGAGGTATATAATGGGTCCAGAGACTGGGCCTCAAAGTTTTGATAGCTGAACAAGTTACAAAGGTAATGAACTCACAAGTTACAAAGGTAATGAATCATGTAAGTAAGCTACTGGCCGCACGTAAATCAATGTACGAACCACAGCCTGGTGCCTGTCCAGTTTTTTTCCAGGTCCTTGTAAATACTCCATGTTTTTCTTTTATTCGATGTTTTTATCCATAGTGATAAGATTTTTCTGAGTGTCCACAAATTTGCAGTGTTCCACAGTGGGACCATTACTAAACAGGCATGCAAATTTTCATAAGTTAGGACTTTTAGAAGCAATTTTTTCAATAGTACTCCTGGCTACTTCAGGCAGCCTTAAAAAAAGAAGACGCGGGGGCGTTGACCCCCGAAACCCTCTCCAGGTATAGGCATAGAAAAATATATGCAAGAACCTTATTAATATCCCTCGATGCTGGGGAGGGACACGTAATCCATGGTATGGGAGCTATCCTCCCTTCTCTGAGATCAAACTTGATTATCCCACTCAAGTTTCCCCAGGCCTGGTCACGGACCTGGCCGTGGGGGCTTTTACCCCCGAAACCCCCTCCAGGCGCTGTGACCGGTATGAGTTTAGAGCTCTCCATCAGGGACGTAACATATACCTGTAAAATCGTATGATGGAGGTAAAAATAGCAAAAAAAATGAAATTTTAAAGTAATTGAAATTTATCAAAAGTTAAGGAACACTAGGAAATCTTAATAGTTTTCAATTGAAGAAAATTAATTATGTTAGTTTTATTATTATTAAAAAGATTTTTATAAAAAATTACTATTATTGTTTAGTATTTTAATTGACTAAAATAAATTTCAAAAGTAAAAATATTGTCTCTTAAAGAAAATAAATAAACAAATTAGTTACAACATTTTAAGTACGTAGTCCAAATATTTATGGTAAACTATTGTAGTTACTGGCGCCTATTCTATTCTATTCCATTCGATGTGATCATGTGATTTGCCGGTATGGATCCCGGCCCGGGTCTACTGGCGCCTGATATTATGTTCTCATTTATGGAATGATTGATGGAACAACGAACCATTCGGGTTATTAACCAGGAGGGTTAATAATCCGGAGGATTAATAACTGACTGTAATCCAAGAAAATCAAGCAGTCTGGCATATTTCCAGTGGGGTTCTGAGGTCTTTATCCAGGATTCCCCTCACAACATTCAGCTAACACCCAGATGCCCATTTACTGCTTAATGAACAGGACGTTTGGTGTCAAACGACTTACTCGTTTGTTTCCTTTTGGTTGTGGGCTGAAGGTGCTACCACTGACCTACATGGTAACCTGAAATGAAAGAAAACCATTTTGTTTGATGGGTACCTTGGGTAAACACTACAGTGGAGAAAAGTTTATTCAGGTATTCACAAATACTGTACATTTATATAGATTATCATACATAGCAGCATATGTGTAGAGAACCTACGATAACAGGATGGGTATGGGGTGCATAATAAATATATCAAACTAACCTACGATAACCCAAAAACGTCAAAGTGACTTATTTCCACTGGGGTTCTTGTATTTCCATTGGGGTCGTTGGTATATCACATCGCCTGACCTGATTGGGTTATCCTGGGTTAAAACCCTGTCGGCTGCAGTAGGCTCAATAAGGATAAATGTCACTTGGACACTACAAGTCAAGAATATATATATATGTCGTGGCGAATAGGTAAACTTGGTCAATTGGCAAGAACTCATTTAAAATTAAGTCCTTTCTAAAAAAAATTCTTATACCTGGAGAGAGAGAGTTCCAGGGGTCAACGCCCCTGCAGCCCGGTCTGTGACCAGGCCGCATGTTGGATCAAAGCCTGATCAACCAGGCTGTTACTGCTAGCAGTACACAGTCCAACGTACGAACCACAGCCTGGCTAGTTAGGTACCGACATTAGGTGACTGTCCAGTGCCTGCTTGAAAACAGCCAGGGGTTTGTTGGTAATCCCCCTAATGGCAGTTGAACAGTCTTGAGTCCCTGACACTTATTGTGTTGTCTGCCGAGTCTTTTGCTTTCGTATGGAGTGACTCTCGTGTGCAAGTTTGGTACTAATCCCTCGAGAATTTTCCAAGTGTATATAATAATGTATCTCTCCCGCCTGCGTTCTAGGGAGTACAGGTTTAGGAACTTCAAGCGTTCCCAGTAATTGAGGTGGTTTATCGCAGTTATGCGTGCCGTGAAGGTTCTCTGCACATTTTCTAGGTCAGCAATTTCACCTGCCTTGAAAGGTGCAGTTAGTGTGCAGCAGTATTCCAGCCTAGATAGAGCAAGCGACCTGAAAAGTGTCAACATGGGCTTGGCATCCCTGGTTTTGAAGGTTCTCATTATCCATCCTGTAATTTTTCTAGCAGATGCGATTGATACGATGTTATAGTCCTTGAAGGTGAGATCCTCTGACATGATCACTCACAGGTCTTTGACATTAGTTTTTCGCTCTATTGTGTGGTTGGAATTTGTTTTGTACTCCGATGAGATTTTAATTTCCTCATGTTTTCCATATCTGAGTAATTGAAATTTCTCATCATTGAACTTCATATTGTTTTCTGCAGCCCATTTAAAGATTTGGTTGATGTCTGCTTGGAGTCTTGCAGTTTCTTCAACGGTGGACACTGTCATGCAGATTCGGGTGTCATCTGCAAAGGAAGACACTGCAATGTGGCTTATATCCCTGTCTATGTCCGATATGAGGATGAGGAACAGGATGGCAGCGAGTACTGTGCCTTGTGGAACAGACCATTTCACCGTAGCCGCCTCTGTTGACTACTACTCTTTGTGTTCTACTTGTTAGGAAATTATAGATTCATCTACCAACTTTTCCTGTTATTCCTTTATCACGCATTTTGTGTGCTATTACACCATGGTCACACTTGTCAAAGGCTTTTGCAAAGTCTGTCTATATAACATCTGCATTCTGTTTGTCTTCTAGAGCATCCAGGACCTTGTCGTAGATCTGTCTGTGACTCGATAAAGCCCACTGCGTGGGCGAAACGTTGTCAATAAAGGATCACATTATACTGCTTATGTGGTCCAGTAGTTGGGACAGACAAAAGCGACCTGCTCTAAACCCATGCTGCCCTGGGTTGTGTAATTGATGGGTATCTAGATGAGTGGCGATCTTGCTTCTTAGAACCCTTTCAAGGATTTTTATGATATGGGACATTAGCGCTATTGGTCTGTAGTTCTTTGTTATTGCTTTACTGCCCCCTTTGTGGAGTGGGGCTATGTCTGTTGTTTTTAGTAACTGCGGGACGACCCCAGTGTCCATGCTCCTTCTCCATAGGATGTTAAAAACACGTGACGGGCTTCTTGCAGTTCTTGATGAACACGGAGTTCCATGAGTCTGGGCCTGGAGCGGAGTGCATGGGCATGTCATTTATTGCCTTTTCGAAGTCATCTGGCGTCAGGGTAATGTCAGATAGGCTTGCGTCTACCAAGTTCTGTGGCACTCTTATAAAAAAAATCATTTAGGTCTTCGACTTTCAGTCTGGTTAGCGGCTCGCTAAAAGCTGAGTCATACTGGGACTTTAGTAACTCACTCATTTCCTTGCTGTCATCTGTGTAGGACCCATCCCGTTTAAGTAGGGGCCCAATACTGGATGTTGTTCTCGACTTTGGTTTGGCATAAGAAAAGAAATACTTTGAGTTTCTTTCAATTTCATTTATGGCTTTTAGTTCTTCCCGCGTTTCTTGATTCCTGTAAGATTCCTTTAGTTTTAATTTGATGTTTACTATTTCTCTGACCAGTGCCTCCGTATGTGTTTCAGATATATTGGCCTCTTGTAGCCGCTCTGTTATTCTTTGCCTTCGCCTGTATAGGGAGCCCCTCTATCTTTCTAGTTTACATCTCCTTTTCCTTAAGGGAATTTGCCTTGACCAAACCTCAAGTGTCACAGTTAATTTGTTCTAGACATAGGTTAGGATCCGTGATGCTTAGGCTGTCTTCCCAGTTTATATAATTTAGGACTTGGTTTACTTGGTCCCACCTTATGTTTTTGTTATTGAAGTTGAATTTGGAGAAGGCTCCCTTGCGACTGATCACATTTTGTTGATCTGGGGCTCCCCGCATACGTTCAAAGATATTTTTTTTCATTTATGTTAATGTAAAAAATAATATTTTTGTACCAAAAGAACCTTAGAAAACTTACCTAACCTTATTATAAGAAGCACAATTTAATTTAGTCTAATCAAACTTAATATATTTTGGACAAGTTTACAATAATTTAATAATGAACAAAAACAATGAAATATATTTCCCACGGTCCCCCTGGCGCTTGGAAAATGGCAGACAAGGGGCCTAGCTTCTCCCTACGAGCACCGTGAGGGCGGGGAACGTGGCTAGGCCTGGGTACAATTGGTCCCAGACGATGAGGGGGTACTTGTACCTCCTCGCGTGGGAGACATAGGTCTCAGACACTCCCACGACAGGGAGCCAAGGCCGGGTCACCATCTGGAAAAGACCCGAGCCGGAGAGTACCGGTGAATCTACAACAACAACAAAATTTCAGGGGAGGAAGACACCATACCCAGCTCTTCTAGGGCAGGGTAGATGCCAGAGCCAGAGCTTACTGCCATCTGCAGCTCACAGGACTGCTAATCCCACGGTCCCCCTGGGGCGTGGAAAATGGCAGACAAGGGGCCTAGCTTCTTTCTACGAGCCCCATGAGGGCGGGGAACGTGGTTAGGCCTGGGGACAGTTGGTCCCAGACGCTGAGGGGGTACTTGTACCTCCTCCCATGGCAGACATAGGTCTCAGACACTCCCAAGACAGGGAGCCAAGGCCGGGTTACCATCTGGAAAAGACCCGGGCCGGGAGAGTACCAGCGAATCAACAACAACAAACAACAACAAAAAATCAAGAGCGGAGAGATAGCCAGAGCTTGCTTCCACGTGCAGCTCACAAGACTGCCATTCCCACGAGCTCCTCTGGGGCAGGGACGATGGCAGACCAGAGGCCTAGCTTTTCCCTACGAGCCCCGTGAGGGCGGGGAATGGGGTTAGGCCTGGGGGACCAACTGTCCCCCAGGCCTAGCCCTATTCCTAGCTCCCTGCCATGGGAGGAGGTACAAGTAGACATTAGTCTGAGACACTCCCGAGACAGGGAGCCAAGGCCGGGCCACCACTTGGAAAAGGCCAGGGCCGGCGAATATACCGGCTAATCTCCAACAACAACAACAAAAATTCAACACTGTAATTATTCTCTACTAAACTACTCTAGTAGACTTATTAAAGCCATATAGCATTACCTATTAATACTCAATTCTCTTGTACTCACTGTAACTCATCTAATGACCATATACTCTGTTATTGCCTTATTAGTTTTGCACATCGATCACCATGCCCAGCCCTTCTAGGGCAGGGTAGGTGCCAAGGCTGGAGCTTGCTACCATCTGCGGCTCGCAAGCCTGCCCTTCCTGTCAGCCTCCTTGGGGCGGGGAAGGTGGCAGACCAGAGGGGCCTAGCAACTAGCTACCTACCTGCCTCGTGCTTGTGGGCGAATATGGCTAGGCCTGGGACCAGTTGGTCCCACCGCTGAGGGGTACCCCCTCCCATGGGAGACTTAGGTCTCTGACACTCCCACGCCAGGGAGCCGGAGCCGGGTCGCCATCTGGTAAAGACCCGGGCCGGGAGAATTCCCGGTGAATCAACACCTCCTCCTTAGTTTTGCATGTACGTTCAACTATTATATATTCCTTTGTACAACCATGTATTATGTCAAAATAAAATTATTATTATTATTATTACTTATGTGTACCTGTACTTAAATAAACTTAATAACCACAGACTCTTCTAAATTGTTTACTAAAGTACTAATGCTTCACATCTCTGAGAACTCGCCAATTTTCCTGAATGCTGCGATAAAGTTATATTGCTCGATTACTAGCGCACTCAGCTCACACTCTGAGGTCCGGAGATCGAATCTCCTCCGGTACGGCTGGAAAACATTAGGGACGTATTTCCATAAGACACCTGCTGTCCCTGTCCCTGTTCACCCATCATTGTTTGTTGTTGTTCTTGATTCGCCGGTTCTCTCCCGGCCGGGTCTTTTCCAGATGGTGACCCGACCTTGGCTCCCTGGCTTGGGAGTGTCGTGAGACCTATGTCACCCATGGGAGGAGGTGCAAGGACCTCCTCATCTTCTGGGACCAACTGTCCCCAGGCCTAGCCACATTCCCCGCCCTCACGGGGCTCCCATCAGTTTAATTAAAATGGGTACCTGGATGTTAGTCGACTGGTGTGGGTCGCATTCTGGGACAAAACTGACCTAATTTGCTCGAAATGCTCTGCATAACAAGGGGCTTTCTATATAGTAGTATGTCATTGATGTCAGCTGGGCCTGTATACCTTGTACATGTTGTTGTAGTAAATAAAGATATTATTATTATAGTTGACCATACCATAGTCAAATTGCCAGTCAATTAATGAACTACAATAGTTTGGCCTAAAAGGTTTTTCATTTTCTAAATAAATTTAAAAATAACGTTAAAGGGTTAAGTATGTACATTAATATGCATTATTTTTTTAAAAGTATATATTGCAACAATTATGTAATTAATATTTTAATTATATTTGAAAAATATGATGCGTTATGAATAAAATTTGCATAAAAACTTCAAATATTAGTAAATTTGTGAAAATATAGAATAATATTTGATTTCTTAGAGAATTTCCCATAATATATGGAAAAAATGAGGAATTTTGAAAGCCCTTGGGGCTTATAACTTAAAAAAAAAAAAAAAACTATAGGTAGGTCCGCTTTACAGCAGTTTGCTTTACATTTTACTAATGTTGCGGTTTTCAATTATACCCATTCTTCATTTATTCACACTTCCTACAAAAATATATTCACCACTCACTATAATCTAAAAGATGAAAATATTTTAAGTACAGTGGACCCCGTTGTTCGTGATTCTCCAAACTCGCCCTTTTATTTAAGTGTATTTTTGGGTCTAAAAGGACTAGTCTACTTTACATTATTCCTTATGGGAATAAATTCATTTAGGTAATGGCACTCGATGGTTTAGCGCTTCTATTTGATTATAATAATAATAATAATAATAATGGCACTCGAACAGCATTCTGGAACGAAAAAATCACGAAAACCGGGGTCCACTGTAATGTGTTTACTGTACATGCATTTTTAGGCCTAGCTATATTACTCACTTAATATATGACAGTGTAAACATGTTATCAGGCTTTCATATGCACTTGAAAGTGAAAAAAAGGCTATAAGTCACTTTACAGTGTTTTTCGCTTTGCATCAGCAGCCAGGAACCTAACCTGCTGTATAAACAGGCCCTCCTGTAAGGACTGCCACGCAAATAAGAGAAAAGAAACTAAACGATAATTCCCTACCTGGGAGCCACTGCCGGGTCGCCAGATTGGAAGGGACCCGGGCCGGGATCCATACCAGCAAATCACCTAGAGTAGAATAGCCCTCCTGTACAATGATGTACTTTATCTTCTTGCATATACATTCGCTACATATTCATTGAATCAATTTTATTATGGATACCTTTAATGTCCTTATATACATATATAAAATGTTTATTGCCCTTGTAGTCTTAGGCTTGCCGAAATGCACTCCATAACCATGGGCTTTCTACATGTCACCCATTTCTGTATAATGTATGATGTGGAAATATATTTTGAAAATGAATTGACAATGAGAAACACACCAAAATTATGTTACCTTAAGAAAAGATAAACTTTATACACAATAACTGCAAGACTGAAGTATGAAATGGAGCATTGCAGAACAAGTGTTATGATAGACATCAGTTGTAGAAAAAGTAATAATAATAACAATAATATCTTTCTCTCTACAAGTACATTGTGGTAACTTGTGAGATGCCCACTCTGGCAATCACTACTGACACACGTAACTCAATACTCCAAAATCCCAGTCTCACAAGCGACCCTTAAAGAACCCTTCCTCATGAGAATTAATCTAACTTGCAGGAAATTCTTATCTGCATGCACAAACTGGAACTGACTTATTGATTGTGGAGACTATACTAACTAGAAATCCACCAATTCTACCCATCTCTGTCTCACTTCAAGAAGCCACGTGAACAGAAGTACTGGACGTGTGTCCGCTTCTTAACCATAGCTAACTATTCCTGCGTTTTCCCAAAGTAATTTAGTGGCCACATAACATGGGACAAAAAAAAAAGAGAAATGAGTATCACAAACGGGTCTGGTGCAGAGACTTGTATCCATGGTTCGTTGTGAAGGCCTCTGATGGACGTTGTTGGCTGCCACATAATATTTTGTAAACCACATCGGACACTGAGCTTAAGAGCTCCTATTGAGTTGTTGATGTTGTTGTTGGGGTTTATAAGGCCCCTGACAGCTATTGAGTTGTTATTATTGGGGTTTATAAGGCCCCTGACAGCTACTGAGTTGTTGTTGTTGGGGTTTATAAGGCCACTGACAGCTATTGAATTGTTGTTGTTGGGATTTATAAGGCCACTGACAGCTATTGAGTTGTTGTTGTTGGGATTTATAAGGCCACTGACAGCTATTGAATTGTTGTTGTTGGGGTTTATAAGGCCCCTGACAGCTATTGAGTTGTTGTTGTTGGGGTTTATAAGGCCACTGACAGATATTGAGTTGTTGTTGTTGGGGTTTATAAGGCCACTGACAGATATTGAGTTGTTGTTGTTGGGGTTTATAAGGCCACTGACAGCTAATGAGTTGATGACGCCAAGGGTGTTCGTGCCACAGGGACGTGCTAGTATCCAGCAAGCCTCGATCTCGCTACCACAATTAACCTAATCTCATTATACTTAATACAACCTAATATTAACCTATATTACAGTCTAAAGCTGCAATATTAATCCTAATATTTTTTACTAACAATTTAAACCTATTTAAGTCTTCCTCGAAAAATAAATCTTTCCATCATTATTACTATAATAAAAAAGAAGTGCTAAACCTACAAGGGTCACACAGCGCAGAATCTTTCAATTAGTATATGTATCTTATAGTCTCAAAGCTAATACAGTATCTGTTGTTTGGGTGGCTGTTAAGGGTTGCTGCGACTAGCGCATCAACTTATTTACAAATTAATCCGGTATGCACATGTCGATTGAAAACTGGGCCTGTTGTATGTGCGTGTGTGTGTATGTAGTGTGTGTGTATGTGTGTGTGTATGTGTATGTGTGTGTGTATATGTATGTGTGTGTGTGACCCAACAATTAAAATTTGAACCAAGAACTCATTACAGTTGTGACCGGGTGTAGACTAGTGAATTGTTCATTACTTTATAATTTGTTCATGATTGTAACCATGTATAAACGTAAGTAAGTAAATTTACTTACATGATTCATTACCTTTGTAACTTGTGAGTTCATTACCTTTGTAACTTGTGAGTTCATTACCTTTGTAACTTGTGAGTTCATTACCTTTGTAACTTGCTCAGCTATCAAAACTTTGGGTCCAGTCCCTGGACCCATTATGTACCTCTGTAATCTTTTGACTACCGCCCACAGGATGGGTATGGGGTGCATAATAAAGATATCAAACTAAACTCGGTGGAATTTGTGATCTCAATAAATTTCCACATACATGCACAAGGTATACAGGCCTAGCTGACATCAATGACATATTACTATATAGAAAGCCGCTTGTTATGCTGAGCATTTCTAGTAAATTTTT
>WNWK01013861.1:0-53666 GCA_009830355.1 Cherax destructor | reverse complement strand
TGAACAATATGAAGAAACTGAAGGTTCTATGATGTTAAGTTTTAATAATCTGTCTACCTCTCAGTCGAATGCCTCCCTAAGATGAACTGGCACAGGGTATAATTTACGTTTGATGGGAGTGTCTGTGACTAAGTTAATCTTATGGATAACCGTGGAGGTTAAACCAGGAATGTCAGTAAAGACATCTGAAAAAGTATTCACACATTTAAGTAGATCATGTTTCTTGCCTCGGTTCAAAGAATCATTAATATTTAAGTTAGTAGGAACTGAGGGTTCTAGAGTTACAACATCAGGCAGTTCCTCATCTTCTACCTCAGATGTGTCAATAACACATACCTTGCACTCCTCCGGGATTGCCTCATGTTTATGAGGAAAAACCACATCAAAAGTATTCAGACAATTTACCATGTTTCTTCTGTAATACTTCTTAAGAATGTTTATATGATACAGTTTAGGCTTCCCCTTGACTTCTATGAGGTAATCAACCTTCCCACAAATCTTTAGTACTTTGTAAGGGCCTTTCCAGGCTACTAATAATTTATTTGCTTTTATTGGTAAAAGTACCAGAACTTCATCCCCTACGTTAAAACTTCTCCTCTGACTTTTTACATCAAAATAGGTTTTATATTGGTTCATGGACAACGTTAAGTTTTGAGAAACTAAGTCAGAGGTCTCCTCCAGTTTAGATCTTAAGTCAAGGAGAAACTGATAAGAAGACTGAACCTCAGCACTTCCTTCTTCATTAGTCCATAAGTCATGAAGGATTGATAGTGGACCTCTGGCCTGTCTACCATAGAGAAGTTCAAAGGGTGAGAACCCTAATGAATCACTGGGAACTTCCCTCATGGCAAACAATGCACAGGGTAGGTAACGATGCCACTCTTTAGGTTTAAGGGAGCAAAGTTTCCTTAAAATGGACTTTAGGATGGAGTGTTGTCGCTCAATCCTCCCATTACAGCTGGGATGATATGGTGTGGTGAAAAGAGGTTTTACCCCCAGAAGTTGATAAAGATGTTGCATAAGTTCGGAGGTGAACTGTGTCCCCCGGTCTGACAGAATCTCTCTGGGGATACCCACCCGTGAAAAGATGGACAAAAGGGCTTCAGCTACCTCCATAGTAGTAATTGACTTCAAGGGTACAGCTTCAGGAAAACTGGAAGCATAATCCACTAATGTAAGAATATATCTATGTACTCCAGATGAAAGTGGTGATAAGGGACCAACAATGTCAATGGCTACTCTCTCAAAGGGTACCGTAAAAATCGGCATTTTGACCATAGGTACTCGCCGGGTACCTCGGGAGGATGACAGTTGGCAAACCATACAAGATCTACAATATAATGTGATATCTGAGGACATTCTCGGCCAAAAATAGGTTTCCCAAATTTTATTTAAGGTCTTACGGTGAGAGAAATGTCCAGCCACTGGTAGATCATGGGCCATTTTAAGAATGGTCTCCCTGCACTGGCTTGGGACAACTAGAGTGGAGTAGGCTATATCGTCTACCTGGAGTCTACCTGGAGAGAATTCCAGGGGTCAACGCCCCCGCGGCCCGGTCCGTGACCAGGCCTCCTGTTGGACCAGAGCCTGATAAACCAGGCTGTTACTGCTGGCCGCACGCAGTCCAACGTACGAACCACAGCCCGGCTGGTCAGGTACCGACTTTAGGTGCCTGTCCAGTGCCTGCTTGAAGACAGCCAGGGGTTTGTTGGCAATCCCCCTGATGTATGCTGGGAGGCAGTTGAACAATCTTGGGCCCCTGACACTTATTGTGTTGTCCCTCAACGTGCTAGTGGCACCCCTGCTCTTCATTGGGGGGATGTTACATCGCCTGCCGGGTCTTTTGCTTTCGTAGGGAGTGATTTTTGTGTGCAAGTTTGGTACTAAGCCCTCGAGAATTTTCCATGTGTATATAATAATGTATCTCTCCCGCCTGCGTTCTAGAGAGTACAGGTTTAGGAACTTCAAGCGTTCCCAGTAGTTGAGGTGGTTTATCGCACTTATGCGTGCGGTGAAGGTTCTCTGCACATTTTCAAGGTCGGCAATTTCACCCGCCTTGAAAGGTGCCGTTAGTGTGCAGCAATATTCTAGCCTAGATAGAACAAGCGATCAGTAAAGTGTCAACATGGGCTTGGCATCCCTGGTTTTGAAGGTTCTCATTATCCATCCTGTCATTTTTCGAGCAGATGCAATTGCTACTTTGTTATGGTCCTTGAAGGTGAGATCCTCTGACATGATCACTCCCAGGTCTTTGACATTAGTTTTTCGCTCTATTGTGTGGTTGGAATTAGTTTTGTACTCCGATGAGATTTTAATTTCTTCACGTTTTCCGTATCTGAGTAATTGAAATTTCTCATCATTGAACTTCATATTGTTTTCTGCAGCCCATTTAAAGATTTGGTTTATGTCTGCTTGGAGTCTAGCCGTGTCTTCAACGGTGGACACTGTCATACAGATTCGGGTGTCATCTGCAAAGGGAGACACAGCACTGTGGCTTATATCCCTGTCAATATCTGATATGAGGATGAGGAATAGGATGGGAGCAAGTACTGTGCCTTGTGGAACAGAGCTTTTCACAGTAGTTGCCTCAGACTTTACTCTGTTGACTACTACTCTTTGTGTTCTACATGTTAGGAAATTATAGATCCATCTACCAACTTTTCCTGTTATTCCTTTATCACGCATTTTGTGTGCTATTACACCATGGTCACACTTGTCAAAGGTTTTTGCAAAATCTGTGTATATAACATCTGCATTCTGTTTATCTTCTAGAGCATCCAGGACCTTGTCGTAGTGGTCCAGTAGTTGGGACAGACAGGAGCGGCCTGCTCTAAACCCATGCTGTCCTGGGTTGTGCAATTGATGGGTATCAAGATGGGTGGCGATCTTGCTTCTTAGAACCCTTTCAAAGATTTTTATGATATGGGACGTTAGCGCAATTGGTCTGTAGTTCTTTGCTATTGCTTTACTGCCCCCTTTGTGGAGCGCGGCTATGTCTGTTGTTTTTAGTAGCTGCTGGACGATCCCAGTGTCCATGCTTCCTCTCCATAAGATGTTAAAAGCATGTGATAGGGGCTTCTTGCAGTTCTTGATGAACACGGAGTTCCATGAGTCTGGGCCTGGAGCAGAGTGCATGGGCATGTCATTTATTGCCTTTTCGAAGTCATTTGGCATCGTGGTGATGTCAGAAAGGCATGCGTCTGTCAAATTCTGTGGCACTCTCATAAAAAATTCATTTAGGTTTTCGATTTTCAGTCTGGTTAGTGGCTCGCTAAAAACTGAGTCATACTGGGACTTAAGTAACTCACTCATTTCCTTGCTGTCATCTGTGTAGGACCCATCCCATTTAAGTAGGGGCCCAATACTGGTTGTTGTTCTCGACTTTGATTTTGCATAGGAAAAGAAATACTTTGGGTTTCTTTCAATTTCATTTATGGCTTTTTGTTCTTCCTGTGTCTCTTGATTCCTGTAAGATTCCTTTAGTTTTAATTCAATGCTTGCTATTTCTCTGACTAGTGTCTCCCTACGTATTTCAGAGATATTGGCCTCCTGTAGCCGCTCCGTTATTCTTTGCCTTCGCCTGTATAGGGAGCGCTCTCTCTTCTAGTTTGCATCTTCTTCCTTTTCCTTAAGGGAATTTGCCTTGAGCAAACCTCGAGTACCACAGAGTTAATTTGTTCTAGACATAGGTTGGGATCCGTGATGCTTAGGCAATCATCCCAGTTTATATCATTTAGGACTTGGTTTACTTGGTCCCACCTTATGTTTTTGTTATTGAAGTTGAATTTGGAGAAAGCTCCTCGCGGCTGATCACATTTTGTTGATCTGGGGCTCCCGCATGCATGTCTGGACCTCTATTATGTTGTGATCTGAGTATATTGTTTTTGATATGATGACATTTCGTATCAGATCATCATTGTTGGTGAAGATGAGGTCCAGCGTATTCTCTAATCTTGTGGGCTCCACTATTTGCTGGTTTAAGGTGAATTTGTTGCAGAGATTTAAATGTTCATGCATGTGTGAATTTTCATCTGAGCTGCCTCCTGGTGTTATCTCTGCTACCACATTGTTTGCAATGTTCCTCCATTTTAGGTGCCTGAGGTTGAAATCCCCCAGTAGCAAGATGTTGGGGGCAGGAGCTGGAAGATTTTCCAGACAGTGGTCAATTTTCAGAAGCTGTTCCTGGAATTGTTGGGACGTTGCATCCGGGGGCTTGTAGACAACCACGATGACTAGGTTTTGATTCTCGACCTTTATTGCTAGTACTTCAACTACATCATTTGAGGCATTTAGTAGTTCTGAACATATAAGTGACTCTGTGATATACAGGCCAACCCCCCCTTTTTGCCTGTTCACTCTGTCACACCTGTATAGGTTGTAGTCCGGGATCCATATTTCATTGTCCAAGTGATCTCTTATGTGGGTCTCTGTGAAAGCGGCAAACATAGCGTTTGACTCTGTAAGTAGTCCACGAATAAAAGGTACCTTGTTGTTTGTTGTTGGCTTTAGACCCTGTATATTAGCAAAGATGAATGTAGTTGGATTGGTGGTATTGGTGCTATGGGGGGGGTCTTTTTTTCCTGGTTCTAATATCTGTTGTAATGGAGTGGAGGCCACTGACTGTGATTCCACTCCAGAAATGCTTTCAGTTGGTGTACAATTTCTGTCATTTCCTGCCAGCTTTTTTTCCTTCCTGGCACTAAAAAACATCTCTCTCCGGAGTGGCTGTGGCTACCCAGATTTTGCCATGGTCTGGATGGTCTGTGTCGCCTCGTACCCTTAGGTGGTATGCCTGGCAATATAAGTTATAGCACTGTCTTTCCTGAATTGATGTGTGGCACATTTCAGGGTGGAAAAACTTACAGGACGGGAGGTTGCATTTGCCTGTTGAATGAGGCTTCAATACAGATTTGTATAGAATACCTCTAATGTATTCAAATTTATATGAAAAGTCTTTCCTTTGTATAACTTGATTTTTACTAGCTGAATCATGGCAATTCTGGAGAGAAGGGCAATTAAGTTGTAACTTGACCAAGTCATCCTTAGATATTTCCAAAGGTTTTAGATCAGGAAAAATCAAAGGATGAATAGCAGGAGAAGCTAGTGCTTTGCTTTGTGCCCTAGTTAATACATGGATAGATTCAGAGACAATATCATCACTTTCATCTAAAGAGTTACCAGGTGATCCTGCTACCTCGCTATCGAGAGCATCATCATCTGTTCCTACATCCTCGGGAACAGAATTAGAGAGGGGTTTTTCTGAGTTTAAAGGAAGAGGAGCTGAAACACTTACGTCCCATGTTGGCAGTGAAAGGTCCCCCTCTGAAGGGAGCACGGCACCTTTTACATTACCAATAAGTACTGAACATGAGGTGATGGGGGCGAGTACGGCTTCGGACCACCCTGTGAACCATTTAGACCTAATGTAACAGCGAATGGTTGGGAATGTGTCCGATCGGCCCAAGTAGTCTGTAAGAATAGTGGAGGCATGAGTGGGTTTCAGATTAGGAAACAGTTTATCAGATATGACAATACATGTGCATCCTGTGTCTCTTAATATCGTAGATACATTAAGGCCATTAACTGTCCCTGAACAGAAGGGTGCTCATTCATTACAGTCTTTGAAACACCTACCAACTTTTTGAACTTTCTTCGAAGGGCAATCGGGGCGTTTATGCCCTTTCATACCACACAAGTGACACACTGGGATAAATGATGTTGGTTTACTTTCTACCAGAGGTTTAGTCTTCCTCAAATCTGGTGATCCTTTGCCTTTCGGGATTGATCCCTTTAGGTCCTTATAGGAATTATGGGCTTCCGCATACAAGTCAGCAGCCTCAGCAACTTCCACAGCCTTAATCAGATTACGTTCTCTAATGAAGGTTCGTATTTGGTGGGGCAGAGCCATCAGGAACTGGTCGGCAACCATGAAATCTCTAAGAGATGCATAGTCGTGATCAGTTCCTGTGCTGTCCATCCAAAAATCAAACAAATGAAAGAGAGTAATCTGTAACTGCTGGAAATTCTGACCGTGTTGTAATGCGGCATACCTGAAATCCTTCCTATAAGAATTTGTAGTTTTCTGGTAGGCCTTAAGAATTGCCTTTTTCAACAGATTATAGTCACAAATGATATCATGTGACAAAGTTGCATAAATGTTCAAAGCTGTCCCTGAGAATAACATACCCAGCCTAGTAGCCCAAGAATCCACTGGCCATTCACAGAGGGTAGCTGTATTTTCAAATCTGATAATATAAGAAGTTATGTCTTTCCCCTCTGTTAAGGGTGGTAAGTTTGGTGTGGGCGTATATGAAGGAGTGGGACGCTCCACTACACCCTCATTTAATTTCTGCTGGGTAAGAACTAGTTTCTTATTCTCTAATTCCAGGTGAGCTTTCTCTAACTCACGATCTTTCTCTTTCTCACGTTCCTCATGTTCTCTAGCTTTTTCTAGAGCTCGTGCATCACGTTCTCTAGCCTGTTGTTCACGTACTTGAGCTCTTTCTTCACGATCAAGTCTATCACGTTCTTTTTTTTCTTCTAGTTCTCTTTCTAACTGTCTCTCTTGTCTTTCTCTTTCAATTTTTTCTTTCTCCTTTCTCTCTTCTCTCTCAATTCTCTCTCTCTCCTTTTTCTCTTCTCTCTCAATTCTCTCTCTCTCCTTTTTCTCTTCTTCTTCTCTTTCTAACTGTCTCTCTTGTTTTTCCCTTTCAATTTTCTCTTTCTCCTTTCTCTCTTCTCATTCTCTGTCTAACTGTCTTTCTTGTCCATCTCTTTCAATTTCGTTTTTTCTTTCCTGAGTCTTAGCAGCAATGAAAGATTCTAAAGTTTTCCCCGTAATACCTAGCTTCACCTCAGCATTCATCCAGAACTGGTATTCCTCCATACTAACCGGGATAACTTAACTTACTGGGTGAATGAAACAGATAATAGAAAACGGAGGGTTCAAATCCTGCTCCGCTACAACTGAACAAACAAAACCGGAGGGTTCAATCCCTACTTCGATTTATACAGTATACTTTGACCAGAGGGTTCTATGCCAGCTCTGACCAAACAGTAAGGAGAATGGGATCACTTGACCATCCACTCTTCCTACTAAAATCAAGAGTGTCCTATGACAGTTCCCTTGATATAACATACAAGAACTCAATGAAGAAGATTTATCACTGGAAAATCTCGGATCCCTAGAGTCTACCGTGGACCCCCGAGTTATGTACACCCCGGAAATCGTGCAATTATGTAAGTATAATATTGTAAGTGCTTGTGGAAGTGTATTTTTGGGGGTCTGAAATAGACTAACCTAAGTGACATTATTTCTTAACCCTTTCAGGGTTATTGACGTACTAGTACGGCTTACGCCCTGGGGTTATTGACGTACTAGTACGCCTAAATTCTAGCGCCCTCAAATCAAGCAGAAACAGGCTGTTAGGCCTAGATGTGATAGAATGGGTCAGGCGGTCAGTGTGCAGTATAAAAAAAATCCTGCACACCACAGTGCATAATGAGGAAAATAAAACTCTGACCATGTTTTTGGTTTAAAACAGCGACTTTGCAGTCTATTTTCGTATGGAATGTATTGATGTATTCTCGTTTTCTTGGTCTCATTTGATAGATTGGAAGATATATTACAGAAATAGAGATGATTTTGATTGGTTTGACAATGACAAGTACCTTGAAATTGAGCTCAAAGTAGTGAAAATGTTCGATTTTTGACAATGTTCAAGAGTAAACAAATCACACCATGCATCCAATACACATCAACTGGCGAGTCTAATATTCATGCACAAGTGCTATAATATTATTTATACCATTTTTACAATGATGCAGTTGTATACATAACAGTAAATCTTCTATTTGTTTGCAGAATAAAAATTCAAAATGAAAAGCAAAAGTAATGTAAGAGGGGCCTGGAAACGTGACTAATGAACAGAGAAGACGTTATTTTAGTGCCAGGAATGTCTGCCTTGTTTATTCTGGACCCTATTTTGAAACTGGCATCGTTTGAAATTTGTGTGAAATTGGCAAAATTGCCATTTTCTGAC
The DNA here is from genome assembly GCA_009830355.1 of Cherax destructor. Lineage (NCBI taxonomy): Eukaryota > Metazoa > Arthropoda > Malacostraca > Decapoda > Parastacidae > Cherax > Cherax destructor. Next base: position 45,624 of record WNWK01013861.1, on the reverse strand, counting down.
CACTATTTTGGGTAGTTGTAATAGGTAAATAATCGGTTTCTTGTATTCAATTGATAGAAGAAATGGAGTTCTAGCGAAATAGCTCTAATTTTAGTTGCCTGAAACATTGGAATCTGCCGAAAATAGGGCTCAAAGTGGGCGAAATCGCCGATGCGTAAGTGTCATGGCTGCCGCTAACTTCGCGAAAGCATAATTCCGTTAGTTTTCGATCAAATTTCATAATTTTTGTGGCGTTATGATCGGAAAAAGATTCTCTATCATTTCATAAGAAAAAATAATTTTTTTATTTTTTTTAAATTCTTGGACCCTGAGAACGAGTTTCGGAGACCCCAATTGGACCCTGAAAGGGTTAAGAGAGTAAATTCATTCGGTAATGGCACTTGAGCAGGATTCTGGAATGAAGTTTTTACGATACTCGGGGGTCCACTGTATTCCTAAAATAATCTTCAAGCTCAAAACAAAGGTGGCAGACGTAACAAGCACATCCTGCCTTGACTTGACTAACATAAACAAAGAGTATTTAACAATCACCAAATCCTTTAAATACCTTTACTGTAGTCCTACTATAGCAAATGAATACTTATGGAGGGTGGCAACCATCTGTGGTATGGAGCGGTGGAGGTAAACACTGCGTCGCTGATGACGGAGTTCCAATAATGTAGCCAGGTACCGCCGGCTCAAGTCCGAGTAGCGTCGAATCGTGTTCGAGGTGTCGAATCTTTGAGTCGAATCCTGGCAAGGTCGCCACTTGTGAAGGTTGTCGCCAATCTTCTTAGGAAAAGTATAATAGAAAAAGACAATAATAACAAGAGCAATAAACACTTTATTTTAATAGAAAGAAATGTAAATAATAAATACGTAAATATGACTATAATAATCCTATCTTAAGAAAAATGAAAAATGAAAACAAAAATATATCACCGATCCAAAGCTAGGTATTTACAGATGGACGGAGGTGTTGATCTTGTTAACACTGTAGCTATGAATCAATGTTAAACTCCGTGTCGTTGGTGCATCGATGTTTCCCCAAAAATCCAACAGTTTTCCCACATCCACATTAATGTCACAAATGATATCAGGGACTCAGGTGAAGGTTGTCCCTTGGTAAAGTACAGTTGCCAGAGGTCTCTAGAGTATGGACTTAGGAACTACTGGCGTAGTGAAGAATTGGTGGTAACGACTCTGTTTCTCACTTGGTGAGTACACCGGCCCCCCACTCAGCCTTGAATCCGATGATCCGTGCGGAAACAGAGGACTGTGGGAGAAACCAAAAGAATTACTCACCACTCCAGTATTTATTTACATAGTAGGCATAAGGCCTTTAAAAGAAATGGTGAAACTGTAATAAATAACTTTACCAAAAACCAAGGCAGGGCAGAAGTTAATGTTGCTAAACAAGAGTGAAGCTCAAAACAAATTAAAGAGTGAAGTTCTTGAACATAAAATAATTAAGATACGAGCAGCTGTGAAGTACCTACAGTAAGGTCGGGCGTGGTCAGTCGAGTGATTTCAACCTGTGGCCGGAGCCTAGCATTACACCTCTCACCGGGTGGAAAAGGGAGGGGTATATCGGCAGCGAGACACTCACCCCACCTCAACAAGCAGACTACCATTCAACCATCACTACATACCTTCAAACTTTCATCACTCCTATCTATGGACTTTTCCCTCACAGAGACCCCTCTCTGAAACTGTCATTCTATGTCGGGAACTATTCGAAATTTTTTTTTTTTTTTTTTTATCAAAATGTTAAAATTATTTTTCTGATTGTTTAAATCCTCCCCAAAAAGTTTTGCAATCACTACTTACTGAGATATAGAGCGGTAAAGTTGGCAAAAAATGAGCTGCGTATGGCAACAGCGGCGAATGCTGCTCACCCGGTAAACTTTGGTTTACTTCCTTTCGTAGGTTTCTTGTTTTTTTCACTATTTTTTTTTACATAACTTATGTGGTCTGTGAGACCAAAGTAAGGTGCAATGTATATATATACACTCGTATGCAACACAATAATCGCACAAACATTAGTATCATTATATTGTTTACAAAACTTGTTTATACCAACCAACAATAAAAAAAAAATTTATTACTATTGTTCTATAATATATATACACATATATAATGACTAGACACTTTCCATCAACTGCAATTAGCACTTCAAAGCTCAAAGCTATGTGTGTGTGTGTGTGTGTTTGTGTGGACATCTAAATTTGCTGAGTCAGGGTAAGGCAGCTGTCAAAATGACATATTATACCATTACTCACCACCCTCACTGCTGTCAACCTGTCAACACAAAAGGGACCCCATGTCTTCTTCCCCACAACCTCCTTCCTTTCCTTCATACCTACCTTCCTAGCTTCCTTTCTTCCTTCATTCCTTCCTTTCTTTCTGCCTTCCTTTCTTACATCTTTCCTTCCTTCCTTCCTTCCTCTCATCTCTTCCTTCCTGCCTTCCTTCCTTTCTTCCTTCATTCCTTCCTTTATTTCTTCCTTTCTTACTTCTTTTGTTCCTTCCTTCCTCTCATCTCTTCCTTCCTTCCTTTCTCTCTTTCTTTCTTTCTTACTTCCTTCCTTCCTTTCCTCCTTCCTTACTTCTTTCCTTCCTTCCTCTCATCTCTTCTTTCCTTTCTTCTTTCCTCTCATCTCTTATTTCCTTCCTTCCTTCCTTCCTCTCATCTCTTCTTTCCTTCATTCCTTCCTCACATCTCTTCCTTCCTTTCTTACTTCCTCTCTTTCTTTCTTCCTTCCTTCCTTCTGTTATCCTGGGCATTGCTTTCTGTCACAAACTCCTCAAAACCATGAAATTTATCTTCAGAGACACTTCCATCTGTGTTAGAACTATCATTGAGGAAGAGAACAGTCCCAGATGCGCCAAGGAGTCAGATAATTCTTACCACTAGGGATGCTGAACAAGGACTACTGAAATGGCGTTCCCACAATGCACCACTGGCTGCCCGATTTTTTTTATACTGCGCACACTGACCACACAGACCTATTCTCTCACATGTGGGCCTACCAGCTTTCTCCTGCTTGATTTGAGGCCGCTAGAATTTAGGCGTATTAATACGTCCGAAACATTGGCTCGTAAGACGTATATATACGACCGAAACAGTCAAAGGGTTAATTAGGGAGGTGTCGGTTGAGTAAGAGCTACTAAAGCCTGATTGGTAACTATGAAGAATGTTGTTGTCATTAAGATACTTCACTACTTGACAGTACACCGCCCTCTCTAGAATTTTGGATATTACACTGAGTATACTAACAGGCCTATAGTTACTGACATCAGACCTACTATTTTTCTTGAAGATAGGAGTAACTCTGGCCTCCTTGAACCCCTCTGGTACTGTATTAGTGGTGATGGACAGATTTATTATGTGAGCAATGGGGATTGCCAGTTCAGAGGCACCATCTTTTAGGAATTTAGACGGGATGTTATCTGAGCCGGTGCTCTTAGTTGGGTTTAACCTGCTTAGTTCTTTTTGCACAAAGTCATGAGATACACTTACTAGTTGACAACTGTTTTGAGTTACCCCTTTATTGATATAGTATGTTTTAAACTTATCAGAGTCTGTGTTAAAGGTATTTGATGCAGCTGGTAGCTTACTTACTATTGTTGATGCGACAGTTGTGTAGTATGAATTAAAACAATTTGCCACTTTAGTTGTTTCGTGGCATACCTCGTTATCAACATTTAGTACTATATTAGATCTATCTACGGGTTTATGGCTATACCCCAACTGTTTTAGTTGTTGCCAGAGCTTTCTAGGGTTATTCTTGAACTTCGATTTTTGAGCAATAGTGCCTAGCCTTTGTGCCTTTTATCAGCCTCTGCACTCTGTTCCTCACCCTTTGGAATTCATTTAGCGCTGCAATATCCTGTCTATTTGCCTTAAGTCTTTTTATCAACTGGTCTCTGAATTTCATATTATCTAATATCTCAGTAGTCATCCAGGGTTCAGTTCTTCGTTTAATCCTAACCTCTTTAACCCTTTGGGGGTCGGTGCCGTACTAGTACGTTTTACGAGCAGGGGTTGGTGCCGTACTAGTACGCCCAAATTCTAGCGGCCTCAATTTAAGCAGAAAACGTATGGTAGGCATACATATGAAAGAATGGGTCTGTGTGGTCAGTGTGCGCAGTATAAAAAAAATCCTGCAGTACACTACATAATGAGAGAAAAAAAACTCTGACCGTTTTTTTCGATTAAAACAGCGACTTTGCAGTCGATTTTCGTATGGTATTTATTGATGTATTCTCGTTTTCTTGGTCTCATTTGATAGAATGGAAGATATATTACAGAAATAGGGATGATTTTGATTGGTATGACAATGACAAGTACCTTGAAATTGAGCTCAAAGTAGCGAAAATGTTCGATTTTTGACGATGTTCAAGAGTAAACAAATCACACCATGCCTCCAATACACATCAACTGGCGAGTCTTATATTCATGCACAAGTGCTCTGATATTATTTATACCATTTTTACAATGATGCAGTTGTATACATAACAGTAAATCTTCTATTTATTGTGAGAATAAAAATTCAAAATGAAAAGCAAAAGTAATGGAACAGGGGCCTGGAGACGTGACTAATGAACAGAGAACATGTTATTTTAGTGCCAGGAATGTCTGCCTTGTTTACTCTGGACCCTATTTTGAAATTGGCATCGTTTGAAATTTGTGTGAAATTGGAAAATTGCCATATTCTGACCACTATTTTGGGTAGATAAAATTGGTAAATAGGCGGTTTCTTGTACTCAATCGATAGAAGAAATGGAGTTTTAGCGAAATTGCTATAATTTTAGGAGACTGAAACATTGGAATTTGTCGAAAATAGAGCTCAAAGTGGTCGCAATCGCCGATGCGTAAGTGTCATGGCTACCGCTAACTTCGCGAAAGCATAATTCCGTTAGTTTTCGATCAAATTTCATAATTTTGGTGGCGTTATGATCGGAAAAAGATTCTCTATCATTTCATAAGAAAAAAAAAAAAAAATTTCCAAAAAATTTTCAACCCCAGGAACACTTTCCTGAGAAGGCCTGTCGACCCCCAAAGGGTTAACTAGTGCAATATTATCAAGGATGGCAGTGAACATTGTTTTGAATTTTTCCCAGGCATCATTTACATCCGTGCAACTTGTTATCACTGACCAGTCACAATTGTGTAGCATATTTACCAGTGTTTATTGTAGTTTCTAGTTGAGCTAATTTTTATTGTCCTGTGTAGGCCTATCCATTCCCTAGTGATTTTCCTGGTACAGTAAATGATGAAATGATCACTAAGACCTGTGGTAATGACGCCTGACTGACTAATGTTCTCAGGGCGGTTACAAAGTATGTGGTCAATTAGGGCTGAGAACTGTGTGATCCAGGTTGGTGTATTAATTAGTTGAGTGTAACTATTTAAATCCAGAATTTGCTTATACCTTTTACATAGCCCATTATTTTGCTGTTGAAAACAGATGTTGAAGTCTCCCAGTATTACTGTCTCCACATTGTTATCAAGTCCAGACAAGACTCTCGAAAAGTCCTCTAAGAACTGGTCATAGGTGGGAGGGCGGTAACTAGTTCCTACTAAGATGGGTTTGGTCTTGGGAAGCAACACTTCAAACCATAGGATCTCCAGTTTATTGTTATTTAAATCAGGTCTTGGATTATAGGCTAAGTCGTTCCTTATGTAGGCACATACCCCACCACCTTTTCTATTCCTATCTAAGCATTTTATATTGTAACCTTCTATTTTGACCTCGTCATCAGTCACCGTATCATCCAACCAGGATTCCGAGATGGATATAACTGCCGCTCTAGTTCTGTTAGCTAGAATCCTAATCTCTGCCAGTTTTGGAAGAAGTGATCTTGCATTGACATGAATAAAGTGAAGGCCTGTTTTCCTAAGACAATCATAACCATCAATAAATGACAAGGGGTCATTAGCATTAAAAATAGGTAAATCAATGTCATCATTGCTAAAGGGTAACTGTGCCAAAGTGTATTTGTTACAAACAAAATGAAATCTGGCACCATTACAATAATCAAACACACATCCATTGTGCACCCACCCCTTACACAATATACATACGGTAAGTTTACTGTTCTTCTTTCGTACCTTAGTGGGAATACTATCCAAGATACGGTACTATGTTCCACAACCAGCTCTCCTTACCCTATATCACTCACTCATTTACCCCTACCTCACCTATGGAATCTGCGCATGGGGCTCAACATCAATAACTCATCTCAGATCATTAATAACACAAAAAAAGGCAGCAGTTAGAATGATAACAAATTCACACTCCAGACAACATACTCCACCAATATTCAAAAATCTAAACTTACTCACCATACAAGACATCCATACTTTTTACTGTCCCTATTACATACATAGAACACTCTATGCAAATATTAACCCACCACTCAAACTTCTCCTTACCAATTTTAACAGGACACATGACCATAACACTAGACACAGATCACTCCTCGATGTTCCCTGTGTCCATCTAACACTATGTAAAAACTCAATGCATATAAAAGGCACGAAAATTTGGAATTCATTACCTGTCATTGCCAAAGAAACCCTGCCTGTACCCCAATTCAAAACGATGCTAAAAAACCACCTTATCACCCAAACCTAAATGCTCAATATCAAACATTCCCAACAAAGTAGAATAGTCACTTAAATGTAAAAACCTGATTAATCACTTAAATGTAAAAACCTGTTATGAATAATATCGTACTAAGCTAACTGTTTCTATAACATTTACATTATAATGACCACATAAACTGTAATTGCAATGCAACTAATTATTTTAAATTGTTATCTCACTCAATTAATGGCACTGCTACAATTATGTTCAACTTATATTCAAATTTTACAACTTAGATACACAATTATACTTATTTTATAAATTATCAACCATAATTTTTTACCATGTAGTCTACTATTAATTAATCTTAAGAATGCCCGCAATGCACAGCATATTAGGGGCTTTTGGCATGTACACCTCATTTATACCTAACTATGTATCATTGTATCATGTCTACCTAACTATGTATCATTGTACCATGTCTAAATAAACTTATTATTATTATTATTATTATTATAGTACAGTGTATACATATGTCTGGTGGTGTCTGAGATATTAATAATGGTTCTATTTGTGCATTACATATGGAGTTAAGGTTATCATTCCTAGCTACTAGACTGTCATTATCACCATGATTTATCTGTCTGTTTTGCACCTGTACCATAGATTGAGGTTCCTGGATTAGTATGGATATCACTATTTAATAGCGCCACTATAAAAATTGTGCGCCACTGTGTTTGTTGGGATATGTGGTGTTGCCATACCTTGCGGCGATAGTGACACTTACGTTTCTGGTAGGATGGCCACTGTTGGGCTTTCACTCTCCAGGGAGCTATCACCCCATTCACCTTTTGCAGACCCCATGACTGATTTCCTTCTTCCAAGAAATTCAGTATCATGAGAAATATAATTATGGCAGCGTGAACCCCTCTTACGCCAGCCATGGTCACTCTTTATCACTTCACAACAAAAATTTGTTTTCTTTTTTTTTTCTTTTTTTTATTAAAAAGAAACCACTGATCTTATCAGACACCTAGCAATGGCCTAGTAGCTACTCTAGAAATCACCACTGGTTACTAGTAAATTTCTTGTTAACACATACCCCTCTCACCCCTTTCTTATCCCCTTACTTGAAACTCCCTTTACTCATCACTCGTAACTTGTGAGTTCATTACCTTTGTAACTTGTGAGTTCATTACCTTTGTAACGTGCTCAGCTATCAAAACTTTGGGGTCCAGTCCCTGCACCCATTATGTACCTCTGTAATCATTTGACTACAGCCCACAGGATGGGTATGGGGTGCATAATAAAGATATCACACTAACTAATCATCACTTCACAGTCCAGCTTCACCTATCACACTTCTTGTCATTTCCATCTTTGCAGGGTAAGAAAAAGTTTTAATCAATAGCGTTGTACTTCCAAAGCCCCATCAATCCCATTTAGCGGGGCTCGTTGTGATGTTGACTGGTCCTCGTAGAGTTGATGTGTCAGCCATTTTTAAAAGCAGTGAGGAAAAAACGGCCACTGCCCCTGACAGATTCGTTGGAGTTTTGTCGTTAGATTTGGCGTTTTCTCCTATGTTCCATCCTAATGTACACTAGTCAGTTAAAATGGAAGTCAGCTATTAAAACATATTCTTTGCTAATCCACTTTCTTCCCACTTTTAGCACTGAGGGAAAACCGCCGCTATTACCTGTTTCCTTGGAGTGTGTTTTGTAGATTTAGCGGTTTCTCCTGTGCTTCCCTCCCATTAACACTGGTGCAGTTGATATAATGGTCAGCTACTGTCAGTATGGTTAGAACATCGCTTCGTAGTTGCACGTCTGGCAGTAGCTGGTGATTGAATGCCAGTCAACCATGTTTAAATGTTCACTTCCACCCCTCACCTGGCACTGACTAACCCTCACCTGGCACTGAGGGAAGAAAAAAGAAACTGACACTACTCTACACTACAGACCTGTCAGTTTCCTTGTCGATTTGTTGATTAGGTTTTCCCTTATGTTGACCTCACATTGAACACTGTGCAGTTGATATAGAGTCAGTTACTTCAGTGTGGTGGAAAACGATTGCTTGTCTGGTTGTACGTCTGGTAACGGGTCTGGTATTTGAATGCCGGTCTCCTGTTTTGGTCCTATTTGGTCCATTTTGCTGTAGTCACCGTCAGTTTTCTTGTCACTATAAGTTCCTTGTATGTTGTTGCAACAGTTCTTGCAAATAGGCCATCACTGGAGTTTGGGCCGGCCCAGGGAATGGCAAAATATAGGAGATGCCTGTGTCATGACCCAGGCGAGTCGGCTGTCACGAGATATCAAGTGCTTTTGTAAGTGTATTTTTGGGGGTCTGAAACAGACTAATCTAATTTACATTATTAATTATGGGAACAAATTCGTTCGGTAACAGCACTTGAACAGCCTTCTGGATCGAATTATGGCCGAAACTCGGGGTACCACTGTATATTGACGACAATAAGTATACAACTACAGCAGTGTTTGTTAACGACAAGTATACAACAACGACTCTGACTAACATTATTATCCTATGTTATTATCATTAAATAAAGTTGTTAGACGAAGTGTCAACTTGCAGGAGGACACGCAGGCCAACCTCATACTGGAGGTGATCCGTAATGACCCGCTGCGCAAGATGGAACGACAGATGAAGCAGGAGGCAGAACGATCCATCCTCACCGCTGCCAAGCTTATCTCTCCAGCTATCGAGAACAACTTCAGCGATGGTTATAACTGGTGAGGCGCCTATCATACCCTGTCTTAAAGCTGTGTATGGCTTCTGTCGCTTCCTCGTTCAGGTCGTTCTACTTCCTGACCAGCCTGAGATTGAACGAGCACCTCTTGTCAATCCCCATAGTTCGTGTGTCTTGCTTTAAGCTGAACTACTGAACAATATTGTTCCAGTCTTGGTATTGTGCCTTTTTGTTCATTCTGAACAATATTGTGCCAACAAAGGCTATATTCCCACCTCATAACAATGGATTCAAGGTGCTAGTAACACTATATACATACACTGGACCCCCGAGTAACTAGCAAAATTCATTCCAGAAGGCTGCTCAAGTGCCATTACCGAACGAATTTACTCTCTTAAGAAATAATGTCAAGTACGTTAGTCCATTTCAGACCCCCAAAAATACACTTACAAAAGCACTTAAAATATTATACTTACACAATTGTATGATTTCCGGGGTGCTCGTTACTCGGGGGTCCACTGTATATACAGTAGGGCCCCATTTATATGGCAGGTTGGGTTCCAGGCTACTGCCGGAAAGCAGACATCCCCTGAAAGCAGAACGTCATTTTTTCCACTTATAAATGCATATAAATGCCAGATAACAAGTTTACACTCACATATATTAAGTTAGCAATAGAACTAGGCATTAAAAACAATAAAATGTAAAATACACACAGAGTACACCCATTACTTACCTTAAAATATTTGTAGTCTTAATGTAGGGTGAGAGGTGAGTCGTATTTATTTGTAGGAAGTCAGGTGTGGGAGGTATGGTAGCCAGCCAGGGCAGAACACATAATGTAAACAGACGCATCTGCTTTTGGTTGATACACATTCATTCCCATATCTGTGAATCTTATACCTTAATACAAACACTTTACATTGTGTACAAGTTGTCTCCACGTTGATACAGTAGAATAAATAAAGAGAAACACTCCCATTTCCATGTAACACCATTTTTAGAAGAAATGATGCTCTGAGTGAAGGCATACGAAAGGAATAATTTTCTAGTTACCCCCAGTAATATTATAGTGTACACATTTTCTCTGATGTGGGAGTTGTCACAGTTGCTTTTTGCTGATGACACTGTGCTTTTGGGAGATTCTGAAGAGAAGTTGCAGAGGTTCGTGGATGAATTTGGTAGGGTGTGTAAAAGAAGAAAATTGAAAGTGAATATAGGAAAGAGTAAGGTGATGAGGATAACAAAAAGATTAGGTGACGAAAGATTGGATATCAGATTGGAGGGAGAGAGTATGGAGGAGGTGAATGTATTCAGATATTTGGGAGTGGACATGTCAGCAGATGGGTCTATAAAGGATGAGGTGAATCATAGAATTGATGAGGGAAAAAGGGTGAGTGGAGCACTTCGGAGTCTGTGGAGACAAAGAACTTTGTCCATGGAAGTAAAGAAGGGAATGTATGAGAGTATAGTTATACCAACACTTTTATATGGGTGTGAAGCATGGGTGATGAATGTTGCAACGAGGAGAAGGCTGGAGGCAGTGGAGATGTCATGTCTGAGGTCAATGTGTGGTGTGAATATAATGCAGAGAATTCGGAGTTTGGAAATTAGGAGGAGGTGCGGGATTACCAAAATTATTATCCAGAGAGCTGAGGAGGGGTTGTTGAGGTGGTTCGGACATGTAGAGAGAATGGAACGAGACAGAATAACTTCGAGAGTGTATAAATCTGTAGTGGAGGGAAGGCGGGGTAGGGGTCGGCCTAGGAAAGGTTGGAGGGAGGGGGTAAAGGAAGTTTTGTGTGCGAGGGGCTTGGACTTCCAGCAAGCATGTGTGAGCGTATTTGATAGGAGTGAATGGAGACAAATAGTTTTTAATACTTGACGTCCTGTTGGAGTGTGAGCAAAGTAACATTTATGAAGGGATTCAGGGAAACTGGCAGGCCGGACTTGAGTCCTTGAGATGGGAAGTACAGTGTCTGCACTCTGAAGGTGGGGTGTTAATGTTGCAGTTTTATAACTGTAGTGTAAAGCACCTGTTACGGGTATACCCTTGACAAACATTTTATATTGTGTGTATTTTTATCATAATGGTATATTGGAGATATTTCCGTTATTAGCTAAAACGAAAATGTCTTACTTTATACTATTATTTGATTTAGCTATGTTGTAGGTAGGATGTTACATTTTACTGTGGTGTTCATGTAGTGTGAGACCACTAGTCATACTGCCGGTTACCTGTTTAGGTAGTGGCCGGTCTCCCCTCTCTCAGTCACGTGACCTACATGACGTCGTTTCATCAAACATTGACAATCGTCAGTAGGTTCACACATCCACTCCTGACCAGGAGTAGGTTCACTGACTTTCACAAGAGTAGTCATACGCTCTTTGGAGTAGGCTTGGGAAGTTATTCCACCTTTAAGAGGGTTTGTTAAGTCCCTAGTATGGTTGAAAATTGTCTATTCATCCACGACTTACGGTGATAGCTTGTATTAGCAGAGCATTGGTCAGTATTCTGAATTATTGTCTCAAGAAAATGTATTTGATGTTTCAATTGATATTTTATACTTCTCTGCCTTTATTGGGGCAATAGTCTCAGTTATTGTATTGCGAAACATTAATGTAAATTATTATTTGTATAAAACTCATGTCATTGAGTATGACTGATTATTTTACAGAAACAAGTACAGTGGTACCTCGAGTTACGATGGTCCCCAAAATCGCCCTTTTATGTAAGTTTATTTTTTTAAATGCTTTTGTAAGTATATTTTTGGGGGTGTAAAAGGACTAGTCTATTTTACATTATTCCTTAAGGGGATAAATTCGTTTGGTAATGGCACTTGAACAGCATTCTCGAACGAAAAAATATCGTAACTCGAGGTACCACTGTAAAGTCATATGTCGACTGTTTTCGAATAAAGTTTATCATGATGTATTACACTGCAATAGAGATAACTTTATACCATACACTGAATAATTATATGAATTCTTTTATATTAAATTTCTCAAATTTTACTTGCTTGGGTCAATTTCCTAAAAATTACCCTAATACTATAATGATTTTCTCTAACGATGAAACAATCAAAGCTTAATTAAATAACTTGTTACGACGGGGCAAAACAGGCTAATAAATGAGACCCTGATCGTAACAAATGGGGGCCTGTCCGGGAGGTTTGATCCGAGGTAAATGGAGATATGATCTAAAATCTCTTAGGCCATATTATCATTCTTGTTATGAACTTATTTTCATAAGGTCAGGATCATCTGAGGCTCAAGTACACCTTCTCGCAGAAGTTCTAAACCATCAGATAGGGGAGCTAGGTCTCAACTTTATATTTTGACAGTCTGTACAGAAAAGTATCTAGAACGGGAAGTTGCTAACTTGTTTGTCTTCCAGCAATAATGGCTACTGATGTTTGGCTCTCGCTTACCTCTCACCCTGAAGATAAGCAACCACAGGGTATAAGTAACTATGTCTCTTTCCCTTTTGCTTTTGGTATTGGCGACACCATTATTGGGCAGAGTGAAAGGATTGACTTTGGCGAGTTCTTGGTAGGTGTCTCCCTATACGGTTGGAGCACTGGTGATTGATTTGTCTCCCTCTCTGTTGTTGGACATTCCTCTTTGTACCTGTAACCCTGGGTCCTGAGCATCCACACGATGGGAGTTAGCATGGTTGGTGCTGTTGTTTTCGCCGTTCGTTTTGGGACTAAGAACCTTTCAGTCATTTTGTGAGTCACTGCTGTCCTGGGATAAAGCATATCATTCTAGTTGGTACCGTGTGTTGGAAGGATAAAAGTTAGTTATGACATTTTGGAACAGAACCTACTCTAAAGTTCCTTAATGTTCACTGCAGATTAATGTGGACTTCATTAATCTGTTCTGCAGCCTTGCTGTTGGCATTGTTAGTTCAGCTACTGTTCTAGCTGTTAATGCTGGTGCCTCTGTGCGATTTCTGCATATAGAAATCTTTGTAGTACTATTCTTATTGTCTGTCTCCCAGACACCTTTATGGAAACAGTGTGTGGTATGAGGTTATCACCTCTGGTCCTCTGGAACCAGTGTTCAGCAGAGATGAGGAGAAAACCTGTAAGGACTACTCTTAGAGAGAGAAGTCAGGGTGACATGTTAGTCACGGGTGACGCTACGGTCACGGGTGATACTGCCGAGAATTCCTCAAAGGAATTCGCCTAAGGAAGTAGTAAAGAATGTCTAACTACTGTCAAAGAGACATTAACAAGTGCTCTTGACAGGATATTTACGCCGGAGAAGTCACTGTTTGAGTCTGACTTGTCAGAGGAACTTATGGCAAGTGATATGTGCTTTCTCGTATTGTTTTCCTCATGTGAGAGCCAGCGATTGTCTTCCTGTCTGTTACTGTCTGAGTCGTTGCTCTAGCAATTTGTGTTGTGACTCAATTATGAGGACGCTTAAAGAAGCGGCTCGTCTGAACCTTAAGACATGCTTTGAAAAACTACGGTTTTCTAGCCATATTGTCTCGTGCTGCTGCATTTCTTCTGAGTATCTCGCTTGGAACTCCTTCGTCGCCTGGAAGAAGTCATTTTGGAGGTACAGTGGACCCCCGAGTATCGTAATTAATCCGTTCCAGGAGCTAGTACTTAACACGAAGTTTTCGAAATTCGAACCATTATTTCCCATAAGAAATAATGTAAATACAATTAATCCGTTCCACAAAAAAATATTCACATATAAAATAATTAAAAACAATATACAGTGGTACCCCGACTTACGATGGTCCCCAAACACACCCTTTTATGTAAGTTTATTTTTTTAAATACTTTTGTAAGTGTAATTTTGGGGGTCTAAAAGGACTAGTCAAATTTACATCATTTCTTATGGAGATAAATTCGTTTGGTAATGGCACTTGAACAGCATTCTGGAATGAAAAAATATCGTAAGTCGGGGTACCACTGTATATATATACATTTACTTACCTTTATTGAAGAGTTGCAGGCATCTGGAAGATAGAGTAAAGAGTAATGAAGGTCCTCTTGGGCATTTTCTTCCAAAACAGGCCTGTTTCATCACAATTAAACACTTGTTAGGGGAGGAATTCTTCAGCCTCTACGAAGGGAAATCCCCACTCCCTGCATGCCTGCTACACTCCTTGCATGCCTGCTACACTCCCTGCATGAATGCTACACTCCCTGCATGCCTGCTACACTCCCTGCATGCCTGCTACACTCCCTGCATGTCTGCTACACTCCCTGCATGAATACTAAACTCCCTGCATGAATGCTACACTCCCTGCATACCTGCTAAACTCCCTGCATGCCTGCTACACTCCCTGCATGAATGCTACACTCCCTGCATGAATGCTAAACTCCCTGCATGAATGCTACACTCCCTGCATACCTGCTAAACTCCCTTCATGGCTGCTACACTCCCTGCATGAATGCTAAACTCCCTGCATGAATGCTAAACTCCCTGCATGAATGCTACACTCCCTGCATACCTGCTAAACTCCCTGCATGGCTGCTACACTCCCTGCATGAATGCTAAACTCCCTGCATGAATGCTAAACTCCCTGCATGAATGCTACACTCCCTGCATGCCTGCTAAACTCCCTGCATGCCTGCTACACTCCCTGCATGAATGCTACACTCCCTGCATGAATGCTACACTCCCTCCATGAATGCTACCACAGGGGTGCCACTAGGAAGCTTCTTTGGACCCATGGTGACTTATTTCATAGTGACAATCACTAAAGCACCAAAAAAAACACCAATTGTAGTGTGAATGTTTGAAAGAGCGCGCTAGGTAATGTTCTCTCAATGGTAAACAATGCTTCACTGGCGGCGTCCTGCGTCCCGCGCAGGCGCGGAGCAGGCAGACAGGTCTAATACGTTACGAAACGAGCGGTTTTACGATTCTCGAAATCGTAAAAAGCTTACGAAACACGATGTTTACGAAGTAAGAACCTTACGAAACTCGGGGGTCCACTGTATTCATGTTCAGCAGACGGACATGAACGTAGAGACGCGACCGACACTTCAGGAAGATCCAGATGCTCTTCGTATTTACTTCAAGACGTCTTCATTCGTGATGCCTGAGTATAGGTTTCACTCCCAGCATTAGTGTTTTCTGCATGCTTCCTGACACACTAGCCTCTATAGTACAAGCTAGTCCCTGAGCAGGAGTCAGCTTATACTTCTGACACACTAGCCTCTATATTACAAGCTAGTCCCTGAGCAAAAGTTGGTATACTTTTGACACACTAGCCCTTGTTTAATAAGATAGTCCCTGAGCAGAAGTCTGCACCCGTTTGACATACTAGCCTGACAAACTAGTCCCTGAGCAGACGTCTGTTTGTTTCTACTGAACTGGGGAGTATTGGAGCAGAATTTGATTGACGGTTCTGCCAAGTAAGTCTGGTGCGGATGACACTGGTGGAGCAGTGTCATGAGTATAAGTCAGCGCCCTTCTGACATACTAGCCTGACAAACTAGTCCCTGAGCAGAGGTCTGCTGGTACTTCCGCCAGATTGGTATATGGTGAGTCTCTGATTAGAAAATGGCTGTATGCTGCACGTGCATAAAAGGTTTCAGAATATTGAAGATATGAAGGTGAGGCGCGTATGTGTGCAAGGCAACGCTGCCCCCCTTCCCACCTGGACTCGTCTTCTGTTAGTATTTCATCACCCTCGTCTGTGTTCATCGCTGTGTTGGCGCCGTGTTCTTGGTTGCCACGTACGCCACTGTTCAATAGTGTCTGGCCCACAGTTTGTGGCCCGTTTGTATAAAAAGCTTCGGCAGTTGATGCTTAGCCGACTGTTCAAATCACCCTGACTGTTTCTGACTTCAGTAAACTTCATCAAGCTAGCGTTTTGATTGAACATGTGTTAATTATATGTTCACGATGTATCTACTGTGTCAAGCTGACTCTCGCCAACTTCGTTTCACTGAAAGAGTTTTGACTGATCTAGTGATATGTTCATCGTGTCTACTGGTGTCAACTTTTAGTGTTTAGCAAACGGTTGCTATTTAGAAAATTATTACTGAAAGGAACTTCATGAGGTAATGTCTGATGTGTCACAACCTCTTGACTTCTTTTCTGGTCTCAGAGCAGTGTGGTGAGCTCCCACTACTGAACCCTCTCACTTCTTCAGTGCTCTAGAGGAAAGTGCTGGTGTGGACTAGGCGACATTATTCGTCTGATGCTAGCAAGACTCAGCAATGGTAATCCTGAGTCTGACGCTTAGAGCTTCTGCCGTTTCTGCACTGTGAGTTTAAAAAGATGCTGTGGATAGCGGTCCGTTGTCAGTGTTTCAACGTTCTACCATTGTTCAAGACTTACCATGATCTTGAGGCTTACTGTCTAAGCCGGTCACCAAACTTGACCAGGTTGGAGATGATGATGCATCCTTGACTAGTATATCTGTCAAGGCAGTACTTTTGTCTAATGTAGTTTAATATAGGACTCCATGTTTGTGATGAAAAGTTGGAGAAGTGTTTTGGCAGTTAATAAATGCCTGTACTAGTTAGAAGGAATCCCGCTCCTTCTGGTAGAGCTGCTGGAGGTCCAGTCTTCGCTCACAGATTCTGTTTAGTTTTCTTCCACTTGGTATATGGTCAGGTACTGGTGCTACAAGTGCACCTCCCTCGTAGTTTTGTGTGGTCTGTCAGTAAAAGTTTCCTCATGGTCGAGGTCCAACAGCTTGACTGCTCTTGTGTGGTCTTTAAGTTTGTACTTGACTTTGTTGAAGGAAGAGTTGACGTTCATCCGACCTGAGCGGTCGAGTAGCCCCCTTCCCCCTACACACGCCATTTTTTTTCTGTCTATGCCTTCAACTTAAATCATAAAAGCTGACACTGCGTCCTTGATTGTAATTGAGAATTTAAAAGTAGTTACCAAAGTACTTGATGGTTAGTTCCATAGAGTAACTTCTTATTAGTCCATTTATTTATCTATATACGTATTCTCATGTTTAATGTTTTTTTTGTATTTCAACAGTTATGAGGTTACGTGTTAGCTAGACTGATGATGCGGAGTGTTGAGCTAAGGTGGAGTGTCATGACCACTCTTCAGTTATATACACCTTGAAGCCACTCCAGCTGCTAGGATAGGATTATCACCTCTTAATGGCTGCCTTCTATTATTCTCCATGTACAAAAGCAAGTTATGCCTGGCTGCTATATCGGCGATGCCTGTTCCATCACAACATTAACCTGGAGTTGTATGGAGTCCCCACACTGTTAACTACACTGCCCTTGTACGGAGAAGAAATAGTTATCAAAAATGGAGACGCAGTAGTACTTTGTCTTTGTTTATATGTTAAATGAGAGTATCTCCTGTGTAATGTGAGATAAATTTGGACATCAAGTAAGAAGTTTCTAAAAACTTTATCATTATTGTGTTCATATTCCAGTAATTTTACTATATGTAGGAGGTTTTTGGCTTCTGATATTTTGTTTGGTGCGACCTGTGGTAGTGAGGGGGAGGTGTTACGGGTATACCCTTGACAAACATTTTATATTGTGTGTATTTTTATCATAATGGTATATTGGAGATATTTCCGTTATTAGCTAAAACGAAAATGTCTTACTTTATATTATTATTTGATTTAGCTATGTTGTAGGTAGGATGTTACATTTTACTGTGGTGTTCATGTAGTGTGAGACCACTAGTCATACTACTGGTTACCTGTTTAAGTAGTGGCCGGTCTCCCCTCCCTCAGTCACGTGACCTACATGACGTCGTTTCATCAAACATTGACAATCGTCAGTAGGTTCACACATCCACTCCTGACCAGGAGTAGGTTCACTGACTTTCACAAGAGTAGTCATACGCTCTTTGGAGTAGGCTTGGGAAGTTATCCCACCTTTAAGAGGGTTTGTTAAGTCCCTAGTATGGTTGAAAATTGTCTATTCATCCACGACTTACGGTGATAGCTTGTATTAGCAGAGCTTTGGTCAGTATTCTGAATTATTGTCTCAAGAAAATGTATTTGATGTTTCAGTTGATATTTTATACTTCTCTGCCTTTATTGGGGCAATAGTCTCAGTTATTGTATTGCGAAACGTTAATGAAAATTATTATTTGTATAAAACTCATGTCATTGAGTATGAGTGATTATTGTACAGAAACAAGTAAAGTCATATGTCAACTGTTTTTGAATAAAGTTTATCATGATGTATTACACTGCAATAGAGATAACTTTATACCATACACTGAATAATTATATGAATTCTTTTATATTAAATTTCTCAAATTTTACTTGCTTGGGTCAATCTCCTAAAAATTACCCTAATACTATAATGATTTTCTCTAACGATGAAACAATCAAAGTTTAATTAAATAACTTGTTAAGACGGGGCAAAACAGGCTAATAAATGAGGCCCTGATCGTAACAGCACCCCTCTGGCAAGACAGTGATGGAGTGAATGATGATGAAAGTTTTTCTTTTTTGGGCCACCCTGCCTTGGTGGGAATCGGCCAATGTGTTAATAAAAAAAAAAAAAAAAAAAAATTCTCTGATGTTGGACTAGATAAAACGTTATTCTTGCCGTCACTCCTACAAGTCGCCTGGCTACCACATCTCATATTTATGTTAATTTATTCTACTGTGGGGTGTATTTATCATGTTTATATGTTACATAGCATGTTTATTATATAATTTTGAAAAAATATCATAGATGGATTAAGCAAAATGTCTATATTAACGTAATAAATGACATTTAATGCTCCCAAGAGATTATTATATGGCATCAAGAGTAGAGAGACTATTAGTGATTTTAATGTGTACCTGCACACCAGTACAGTGTGTAAGTATATTTAGGTACAGGTACACATGATTATAATTATCAGAGTACATATAAAATATGCAATAACTTTGAAACACTTGAAATTTTGGAAAGTTTCCAGACATAATAGAGGTGTGCTCACGGAGAATGTAAACAAACCGGGTGGCGTGCGCCATATTAGAAAGACAGGGGGAGCCATATAGTGAGTTTTGGTCATAATTTGAAATTGCCATATTAGTGGAATGCTGTAAAGTGGAGCCCTATTGTATATACCTGGAGTATACCTGGAGAGAGTTCCAGGGGTCAACGCCCCTGCTGCCCGGTCTGTGACCAGGCCTCATGTTGGATCAGAGCCTGATCAACCAGGCTGTTACTGCTGGCCGCACGCAGTCCAACGTATGAACCACAGCCTGGCTGGTCAGGTACTGACTTTAGGTGCCTGTCCAGTGCCTGCTTGAAGACAGCCAGGGGCTTGTTGGCAATCCCCCTGATGTATGCTGGGAGGCAGTGTTTGCAGGAAAATATTGTTTTAGCAATAGACTTGTAAATAAGTGGAAGAAACTAACAACATGCTGAGTAGCATTGTTTAGGTGATGATCTTTTGTAGCTTATATGTGTGTGATGGTTGAACCTACCTAGCATGGCCCAGTAGACCTACTAGGGTGATGGTTGAACCTAGCTCAAATGAACCCTACCTTAACCCCCCCACAGGTGCGTGGAGGTGATCAAAAACTCGCAGTACGCAGACCTTGCCAACGACTTGGAGATCAACAAGGCTGTGATGTTTTTGCGGCAGAAGAACTTCAAGGACGCCGTGGACACTCTCAAGATGTTTGAGAAGAAAGAGACCAAGGTGGCCAGTACTGCCGCTACTAACCTATCCTTCTTGTACTTCCTGGTAAGTGAGCAAGGTGGCCAGTACTGCCGCTACTAACCTGTCCTTCTTATACTTCCCGGTAAGTGACCAAGGTGGCCAGTACTGCCGCTACTAACCTGTCCTTCTTGTACTTCCCGGTAAGTGACCAAGGTGGCCCGTACTGCCGCTACTAACCTGTCTTTCTTGTACTTCCTAGTAAGTGACCAAGGTGGCCAGTACTGCCGCTATTAATCTGTCTTTCTTGTACTTCCCAGTAAGTGACCAAGGTGGCCAGTACTGCCACTACTAACCTGTCTTTCTTGTACTTCCTGGTAAGTAACCAAGGTAGCCAGTACTGCTGCTACTAACCTGTCTTTCTTGTACTTCCTGGTAAGTGACCAAGGTAGCCAGTACTTCTGCTACTAACCTGTCTTTCTTGTACTTCCTGGTAAGTGACCAAGGTGGCCAGTACTGCCACTACTAAACTGTCCTTGTACTTCCTAGTAAGTGACGAAGGTGGCCAGTACTGCCACTACTAACCTGTTCTTCTTGTACTTCCTGGTAAGTGACCAAGGTGGCCAGTACTGCTACTACTAACCTGTCCTTCTTGTACTTCCTGGTAAGTGACCAAGGTGGCCAGTACTGCCGCTACTAACCTGTCCTTCTTGTACTTCCTGGTAAGTGACCAAGGTAGCCAGTACTGCTGCCACTAACCTGTCCTTCTTGTACTTCCTGGTAAGTGACCAAGGTGGCCAGTACTACAACTACTAACCTGTCCTTCTTGTACTTCCTGGTAAGTGACCAAGGTGGCTAGTACTGCTGCTACTAACCTGTCCTTCTTGTACTTCCTGGTAAGTGACCAAGGTAGTCAGTACTGCCGCTACTAACCTGTCCTTCTTGTACTTCCTGGTAAGTGACCAAGGTAGTCAGTACTGCCGCTACTAACCTGTCCTTCTTGTACTTCCTGGTAAGTGACCAAGGTGGCTAGTACTGTTGCTACTAACCTGTCCTTCTTGTACTTCCTGGTAAGTGACCAAGGTAGCCAGTACTGCTGCCACTAACCTGTCCTTGTACTTCCTGGTAAGTGACCAAGGTGGCCAGTACTACTGCTACTAACCTGTCCTTCTTGTACTTCCTGGTAAGTGACCAAGGTGGCCAGTACTGCCGCTACTAACCTGTCCTTGTACTTCCTGGTAAGTGACCAAGGTGGCCAGTACTGCTGCCACTAACCTGTCCTTGTACTTCCTGGTAAGTGACCAAGGTAGCCAGTACTGCTGCCACTAACCTGTCCTTCTTGTAGTTCCTGGTAAGTGACCAAGGTGGCCAGTACTGCTGCCACTAACCTGTCCTTCTTGTACTTCCTGGTAAGTGACCAAGGTGGCTAGTACTGCCACTACTAACCTGTCCTTCTTGTACTTCCTGGTAAGTGACCAAGGTGGCCAGTACTGCTGCCACTAACCTGTCCTTCTTGTACTTCCTGGTTATTAGTCACCTTACACCTGCTGTCAGTGTTTACCTAGCAGTAAGTAGGTACCTGGGTGTTAGTCACCTTACACATGCTGTCACTGTTCACCTAGCAGTAAGTGTACCTGTGTGTTAGTGGACTGGTGTGGGTGGCATCCTGGGGACAAAATTAACCCTTTGACTGTCGCAACCCCAAATCCTGAGGCGTCTCCTGGTGTCACAAAATTTTTGAAAAAAAAAAATTCTTATGAAATGATAGAGAATCTTTTCCCGATGGTAATGACACCAAAAGTACGAAATTTGATGGAAAACGTACGGAATTACGCTCTCGCGAAGTTAGTGATCTCTGCAATATATACGCATCGGCGATTTCGCCGACTTTGAGCCTTATTTTCGGGCAATTCCATTGTTCCAGTCGACCAAACTCATAGCTATTTCTTTAGAACTCCATTTGTTCTATCGATTGAGTACAAGAAACCGCCAAAAAACGATTGCAACTACCCAATAAAGTGGTCAGAAATTGGAAATTTGGCCAATCTAATGCAAAATAAAAAAGATGTCAATTTCAAAATAGGGTCCAGAATAAACAATGCAGACATTCCTGGCACTAAAATAAGATTTTCTCTGTTCATTAGTCACGTCTTTAGGCCCCTCTTATATTACTCTTGCTTTCTATTTTGATTTTTTATTCACACAAAAAATAAAAGATTTACTGTTATGCAGACTACTGCATTATTGTAAAAATGGTATAAATAATATCAGTGCACTTGTGAAAGAATATTAGACTCACCAGTTGACATGTATTGGATGCGTGGCATGATGTGATTTGTTTACTCTTGAACATTGGCAAAAATCGAACATTTCTGCTACTTTGAGCTCAATTTCAAGGTCGTTTTCATCATGAAACTAATCAAAATCATCTCTAATTCTGTAATATATTTTCCATTCTATCATATGAGACCACGAAAAAGAGAATACAACCATAAATACTATACGAAAATACACCTCAAAGTCGGCATTTTAATCCAAAAACACGGTCAGTTTTTTTTTCTCATTATGCACTGCGTACTGCAGGATTTTTTTTATACAGAGCACACTAACGACACAGATCTGTTCTCTCACATGTGGGCCTACCAGCTTTCTCCCACTTGATTTGAAGCCGCTAGAATTTTTGAGTATACAGTGGTCCCTCGGTTTTCTCCGAAAATTTGTTCCAGAATGCTCCTCAAGTGCCATTACCGAACGAATTTACTTCCTTAAGAAATAATGTCACGTAGGTTAGTCTATTTCAGACCCCCAAAAATACACTTGCAACAGCACTTACGAAAATACACTTACATAAATGTTCGAGTTTGGAGATGCACGAAAACCGAGGGACCACTGTATATACGTCAGAAACAGTGGCTCGTAAGATGTATATATACGACCGAAACAGTCAAAGGGTTAACCTAAGTTGCCGGAAATGCACTGCATAACCAGGGACTTTCTATATAGTAGAATATCATTGATGTCAGCTATGGTCTGTATAAGTTGTACCATGTACTTGTAGTAATATAGATTATTAGTATACAGTGGACCCCCGAGTAACGAGCAAAATTCATTCCAGAAGCCTGCTCAAGTGCCATTACCAAACGAATTTACTCCCTTAAGAAATAATGTCAAGTAGGTTAGTCCATTTCAGACCCCCAAAAATACACTTACAAAAGCACTTACAATATTATACTTACATAATTGTACGATTTCCGGGGTGCTCGTTACTCGGGGGTCCACTGTACTATTAGTATTATCATGTGTTGTGATCTGACCCTTGGTCAGTTGTATTGTGGGTTATTTTAGGTAATTTACACTAGGTATGATAATTGCACTTATGTGTACATGTGCCTAAATGAACTTCTTTACTTAAATGAGTAAACAGAAGTGTAGACGAGTCACTTAAACCGTGGTCTGTAAATTGACGGTCCGATACTCTACCCCCTAGGCTGACCCAGGCTTCTGATAGGAAGAATTCAGAGTTAATACTGCATTATATTTCATCAGAGGCACCATCTGTAACACAAGTGGACTCCTTCCCTTGGCCCAGGAGCTGTGACAGTAGACCTGTTTTTAACCCCGATCAATGGGGGGTTAGCCTAGCTGACAGAACATCAGACTATCAATTTATGGACCATGGTTTGAGCCCCTTTCCCACCCTTCTGTTTATTCATTGACGGTTGGTTATTATAACTTGAGTTCACTTACTTAACCCTTAAACTGTCCACATGTAGATCTACGTTCACTCGCGTAGTGCTCCGAATATTTTGAAAAAAAAATTGTTTTTGTTTTTTAAAATGAAGAGTGCATTTTTCTACATGTTATAGGATAAAAAAAAATTTTTAGGTCCAGTACTTACCGAGATATAAGCCCGCGAAGTTGGTGCTGGATGCTCACCTGACGGCAACATCAAGTCCTGCCGCTTGCAGAAGTGTTGCTGATATACTTTTTTTTCTCGTTTTTATTTTAATTTATATAATTTTTATGTTCTGATAATTACAATTTATAATAGTTCATCACACCAACAGGTGAACATTTTCACCTGCCTTGGTCATTTACTATTGTTTATAAATATATACGAAGTATTTATAGGTCCCAGCAATGTTTTAGACATCCTGGAGTATATATGAAACTCCTTGATGATGAATGATGACATTGATGAATGAATGTGTGCAGGGAACCCTCACTTTGTTTTCACTGTCTGTATCTGTCTATCTGTCTATCTATCTGTCTGTCTGCCTGCCTATTTGTGCCTGGAGTATAATATGAAACTCCTTGAAGAAGGGTGTTATGACAAGTGTCAGATAACACTGACAGCCCAATGACATTGATGAATGTGAGCAGGGAACCCTCTCTTTGTTTCCACTGTCTGTCTATCTGTCTGTCTAGTGCTGCTTAACTGTCTGTCTAGCTCTGCTTATGTCTTTCTGTCTGCCTGTGTGTCTGTCTTTCCGTCTGCTTGTCTCTGTCTCGGAGCGTCGTAAAACTGTTGGTTTACCAGCCGCTCCCTGATTCCTGAGCAAGTAAAAATGCATATTGCGTCATTCTTATTTATGTCTTATATCTACAAGCACAGTATAGCACTTTGCCTGGAGTGTTTGGGTTATCCTAGGTAATTTACACTATGTATACATGTGAGAGAGAGACAGAGATAGGACAGATATACAGTGGACCCTCGGTTTTCGTTGAAAATTCTTTCCAGAATGCTGTTTGAGTGCTGTTACCGAACGAATTTGTTCCCATAAGGACAAATGTAAATTAAATTAGTCGTTTCAGACCCCCAAAAATATACTTACCAAAGCTCCTACAAAAATACCCTTAAATAATTGTTCGAGTTTCGAGGTGAACGAAAACCGAGGGTCCACTGTATATATATAGACAGAGATATAGACAGAGACACAGCCAGAGACAGCCAAAGCCAGCCAGCCTGCCAAATACATAAGAACATAAAAAAGAAGGAACACTGCAGCAGGCCTACTGGCCCATGCAAGGCAGGTCCATGTCACCCCCCAGCTTAGAACAATGACCCATCTAGTCAGGTCACATCCTCTGAAGGAAGGAACACGGCATCAGACCTAGTAGCACAAGCTAGTCAGGTCCAACTCACACCCACCCATACCCACTCATGTACTTATCTAACCTATTTTTACTTTCCTCTTATAAGGGAAGTGTTAATGCGACATGACATCAGTGAATCCCTGGTGTTTGCCACGCAATTTGCTCTAGCTGGTGCTCAATTGAACTGGTGCTCCCACAAGGTTCTAAGTGGTCCCAGATTTTTAAATACTGCACACACTGAGTGCACAGACCCATTCTCTCATGTCCAGGCGACTCAGGCCTATTGTGCCAAATTTGAAGGAATGAAAAATAAAACATAGATCTACGTTCGGAGCAGTACACGTGCAAACGTATATATACGTTTGGACAGTTTGAGGGTTAAGTAGTATGGTCAGTGATAGGGTGTGTACAAGCAGTCTTCATGGTTAGTACAGCATATGTATGGTTGGTGTATGTCACTGGATCAGTACAGTGTACCCCCGGTTTACGTACTGTTCCAAACTCGAACAATTATGTAAGTGTATTTTTGTAAGTGCTTTTGTAAGTGTATTTTTGGGGGTCTAAAAGGACTAATCTAATTTACATTATTCCTTATGGGAACAAATTTGTTTGGTAACGGCACTTGAACAGCATTCTGGAACAAATTAATTACGTAAACCGGGGGTCCACTGTACAGTCTTCATGGTTGGTAATACAGCGTATGTATGGTTGGTGTATGTCACTGTGGATCAGTACAGTCTTGATGGTTGGTAGTACAGTGTATGTATGGTTGGTGTATGTCACTGTAGATCAGTACAGTCTTGATGGTTGGTAGTACAGTGTGTGTATGGTTGGTGTATGTCACTGTAGATCAGTACAGTCTTGATGGTTGGTAGTACAGTGTGTGTATGGTTGGTGTATGTCACTGTGGATCAGTACAGTCTTGATGGTTGGTAATACAGCATATGTATGGTTGGTGTATGTCACTGTGGATCAGTACAGTCTTCATGGTTGGTAGTACAGTGTATGTATGGTTGGTGTATGTCACTGTAGATCAGTACAGTCTTGATGGTTGGTAATACAGCGTATGTATGGTTGGTGTATGTCACTGTAGATCAGTACAGTCTTCATGGTTGGTAGTACAGTGTGTGTATGGTTGGTGTATGTCACTGTATATCAGTACAGTCTTGATGGTTGGTAATACAGCATATGTATGGTTGGTGTATGTCACTGTGTATCAGTACAGTCTTGATGGTTGGTAATACAGCATATGTATGGTTGGTGTATGTCACTGTGGGTCAGTACAATCTTGATGGTTGGTAATACAGTGTATGTATGGTTGGTGTATGTCACTGTGGGTCAGTACAATCTTGATGGTTGGTAATACAGTGTATGTATGGTTGGTGTATGTCACTGTATATCAGTACAGTCTTGATGGTTGCTAATGCAGCATATGTATGGTTGGTGTATGTCACTGTGGGTCAGTACAGTCTTGATGGTTGCTAATACAGCATATGTATGGTTGGTGTATGTCACTGTGGATCAGTACAGTCTTCATGGTTGATAATACAGCATATGTATGGTTGGTGTATGTCACTGTGGATCAGTACAGTCTTGATGGTTGGTAATACAGCGTATGTATGGTTGGTGTATGTCACTGTGGGTCTGGATGTATGTTAGTGTTGTTTTTGTGTTTGCTGGACCACCACAGTGTTGCTAGGAGGCCTAATTTGACACAAACACAGAGGAGCAAAAATCTATAATGTCATTTGGAGTATACCAGGAGTTATACCTGGAGTTACACCTATAGTATACCTGGAGTTATGCCTGGAGTTATAGCTGGAATATACCTTTAGTATACCTGGAGTTATACCTAGTATATACCTGCAGTATGCCTGATGTATACCTGGAGTATACCAGGAGTTATACCTGGAGTATACCTTTAGTATACCTGGAAAATACTAATATAAAAAACATAGAGCCTGTAAACTTGCCAGATTATGAACCAAAATAATTCTTACAATCATTTACAATAATGTGCCCTTGCAGGCTTAGGCCTAAAGTCACAGATAAATGGTTCAGAGAACTGACAAATTTATAATTTAGACACTTGTGCAGCACCTGCATGTCTTTTGGCAGCGTTTCCACCAGATACCCAGGTGATGCTCACGTGTCTAAATTTATCAGACCTAGGCTTGCCTGAAATTCTCCACATTACTATAGGCCTATGCTTTCCAGTGTCAGCCACTACTGTATAAACATTGTATTGTGTGGAAATACACTTGTATGGTGTATTGCTGCTGTATTGTATTGCCTTGTAGGGAAGACAACAAGTGTATGGAAAAATATAATAATAATCTCACTTTTTAAAAATAATTGTATGCTATTATATGCCATAATAATAATAATACACGTGCTCCTTGACTTAAGATTTTTCAACTTACAATACAGCCTCTCCTCATTTAACGATGGAGTTCCGTTCCTAAGACCACGCCAATAAACAAATTCATCGCCAGTCGAGAACCCATCCCTTATCGATACTTCGAGTATTTATAACATCGGCTCATTGGCATTCTTTATTGTATCTGGTCGTCAAACCAGATCGCCAGTAATTTCTCCATTTCATGAACGAGGGCTTTCCGCTGCCTCATTATTATGGCTTGAAATCCTGTTGATGCTTTCACTGCCTCTTTGACTCTATCTTTATCCTTCAAGATAGTGGAAATGGTAGAATGCGCCAGCTTCAAGTCATCGGCTATCACTTGCACTTTCTTACCAGCTGCATACTCGTTTATAATCTTCATTTTCACCTCAAGATCGAGAGCCTTCCTTTTTTGGTGTTTTGTTCATGTGAAGTCAAGATCTTCCTTTTCGCCGACATCTTGTACTATGGGGTGCACAATAACATACAAATTTGTACAGATATGTAGTCTTGGAGACTGTGAAAGCTAGTGCACTGAGTGGCTGTAGGAAGGAGACCAATATGCTTGATGCTGAGACTCCACGCTGCCCGTTTTCATGACCCAAGTTCTCATATGGCATACAATACCGACTGGTTGGAGAGCCTGTCGTAACTCCAAGTTGTTGGTAAACGAGTACGTCGGTAAGTGAGGAGAGGCTGTATTTTCAACTTACGACATTTTCAACTTAGAATGGGTTTGTCGGAACGTAACTCCATCGTAAGTCAGCCCCTGTAATGGGGGTAGAATATTATCAACATTGTTGTTACCGTGGTAGTTTGTTGTTATTACAGCAGAATGAGACAGAGCTGGCAGAGAGGTACGCCTTAATGGCCAGGGACTCCAACGGCTACAATGACGCGGCTCTCGTTAACCTGGGTAACTGTTGTTACCAACGCAGCGACTACGAGAAGGCGCGCGAGCACTACATCGCTGCTCTGGACATCGATGCCTCTTGTGTTGAGGCGCTCTATAACCTTGGTAGGTACGTTGGTTGATGTACCCTTGGTAGGTATGACAGTTGATGTACCCTCAGTAGGTACGACGGTTGATGTAACCTCAGTAGGTATGCCAATTGATGTACCTTCAGTGTATGTTGTGTGTGTGTCAGTGTTGATGTTGTGTCACTAACGTACATCAATCACAAGGATAACATTGATGATTCGTCTAGCTATAATTATTTCTAGGTACACACACAACCCGCACATATAAAAAGAGAGGAGCTTACAACGACGTTTCAGTCCGACTTGGACTATTTACAAAGTCACACTAACACAAAGGACAGGTAGAAGGGGTATTTATAGGCAGGCAGACAGGGGAGGGCACAAGAAAGTGGTGGAGGGGTAATAATGGAGGTAGTAGTGGTAGTGGTAATAGTAGTAGTGGAGTCAGTCATATTCTAGAAAAGGAGCACTGCAATGAAGCTGACAGCCCGCATGGGGTAAGAACAAGAACACAGAGGGGGGGAAAAATGAAAATAAAATAAAGAAGGACAAATACAAGGCAAAAGAAAAGAAAGAAAACCCAGAGGAGAAAGGAGAAAGAGATAGAAGGGGAAGTAATCAGGTTAAGTCATGGGTGTTCTGAAGTTTGGAGCATTTAACAATGTAATGGGAGAGGAAAGCATCTACAGAGACAAAGCCAGGGCTAAGATTCATACAGGGAAAGTTGTGTATAAGGGAGGATTCAACCAGACGGCGACTGTGAAAGTTGGACGTAGGGTAGACAGTTTTAACAGAAGACCAATCAATAGGATGACTGTGATCTCTGACATGACAGAAAAGAGCATTATTAGTGTCGGCAAGCCTAACATTATTTTTGTGCTCCCTGAGTCTGTCAGAAAGAGATTGGCCAGTTTCTCCAAAGTACTGAAGATATAGAGTAAACACCAGGAGAATCTATAGAGAGAGGGGAGGTATGAACTAGATTAGTGCGAAGAGTGTTAGTCTGGCGAAAGGTAAGTTTGATGTCTAAGGAACAGAGAGAGTTGTTGAGATTAGAGAGACCAGAGATGTAGGGAAGGCAGAGGACAGGAGAGTTCCCAGGAGTAGAGGGTTTAGGAGAGAAGAAAGTCCATTTGGCACGAGAGAAAGCAGAGTCTATGAAATGGGAAGGGTAGCCAAGGCGGGAAAATGAATTATGAAGAGTGGAAATTTCTGCTTCAAGGAACTGAGGATCACAAATGCGGAGAGCATGGAGAAAGAGGGAGATAAGAACACTTTTCTTGACAGAGGAGGCATGATAAGAAAAGTAGTGAATGTACATGCCACTGTGCATAGGCTTGCAGTACACGGAAAAGGCAAAACCTGTAACTGAGCGGTGGACATGAACATCAAGGAAAGGAAGCAAAGAATTAGATTCCCAATCAGCTTTAAACTTGAGGGAAGGGGCAAGATTATTAAGAGCATCAAGAAATGGTTGGAAGAGACTTGAGTCATGAGGCCAAAGAGGAAAGATGTCATCTACATTTCGGAGCCAGAGTGAAGGACGTACACCAATAGTGGGAAGAAGAACAGTCTTGAAGTATTCCATGTAAAGATTAGAAAGAACAGAAGATAGAGGAGAGCCCATGGCGACACCAAAGGTTTGAGAATAATATTTACCTTGAAAATAAAAGGAATTAGAGTCCACACAAAGGCGGATAAGATCAAGAAAGACATCAGTAGGTATAGGGAGATGAAGTAACCCTTCATTGGCCTTCTCTCTAAGAAAATTAAGGACATCATCCAGAGGGACATTAGTGAAGAGGGACTCGACATCAAGACTAAGCATCTTACAGGTTGGGAGAGAGCGAACCCATTCGATGAAGTCTTGAGAGAGACGAAGGTGGGCATGAGAAAAAGTACCAAGAAAGGGAGTGAGGGTTTTGGCTAGCCAAGAAGCAACATTGTCATACTCTCTTCTGACAAAGGTAATTCGGTAGTTATCCTTGATCGAGAGGATTACCTCCGTAAAGCTGATGTCTTGCTCTCTGACTCACGTACCTACACTCCTCTCGTTTCCAACCCTCTTGATCGCATCAAGAGAACTTTCAACAAGAAACTTAAGACTCTCTCCGACCTCTGGAACTTCTGACTTTAACCTTGTTCAACGTTTTCGTGTCATCTGTCCCTCTCTGCCCTATTTATATGGCCTTCCCAAAACTCACAAACCTGATATTCCTCTGCGTCCCATCATATCTTCTAGAAGATCTGTCTCTTATTCTCTTGCTCCTTGGCTAGCCAAAACCCTCACTCCCTTTCTTGGTACTTTTTCTCCTGCCCACCTTCGTCACTCTCAAGACTTCATCGAACGGGTTCGCTCTCTCCCGACCTGTAAGATGCTTAGTCTTGATGTCGAGTCCCTCTGGATGATGTCCTTAATTTTCTTAGAGAGAAGGCCAATGAAGGGTTACTTCATCTCCCTATACCTACTGATGTCTTTCTTGATCTTATCCGCCTTTGTGTGGACTCTAATTCCTTTTCTTTTCAAGGTAAATATTATTCTCAAACCTTTGGTGTCACCATGGGCTCTCCTCTATCTCCTGTTCTTGCTAATCTTTACATGGAATACTTCGAGACTGTTCTTCTTCCCACTATTGGTGTACGTCCTTCACTCTGGCTCCGAAATGTAGATGACATCTTTGCTCTTTGGCCTCATGACTCAAGTCTCTTCCAACCATTTCTTGATGCTCTTAATAATCTTGCGCCTTCCATTAAGTTTAAAGCTGATTGGGAATCTAATTCTTTTCTTCCTTTCCTTGATGTTCATGTCCACCGCTCAGTTACAGGTTTTGCCTTTTCCGTGTACCGCAAGCCTATGCACAGTGGCATGTACATTCACTACTTTTCTTATCATGCCTCCTCTGTCAAGAAAAGTGTTCTTATCTCCCTCTTTCTCTGTGCTCTCCGCATTTGTGATCCTCAGTTCCTTGAAGCAGAAATTTCCACTCTTCATAATTCATTTTCCCGCCTTGGCTACCCTTCCCATTTCATAGACTCTACTTTCTCTCGTGCCAAATGGACTTTCTTCTCTCCTAAACCCTCTACTCCTAAGAACTCTCCTGTCCTCTGCCTTCCCTACATCTCTGGTCTCTCTAATCTCAACAACTCTCTCTGTTCCTTAGACATCAAACTTACCTTTCACCAGACAAACACTCTTCGCACTAATCTAGTTCATACCTCCCCTCCCTCTATAGATTCTCCTGGTGTCTACTCTATTTCTTGCTCCTCCTGTCCTCTTCAGTACTTTGGAGAAACTGGCCGATCTCTTTCTGACAGACTTAGGGAGCACAAAAATAGTGTTAGGCTTGCCGACACTAATAATGCTCTTTTCTGTCATGTCAGAGATCACAGTCATCCTATTGATTGGTCTTCTGTTAAAACTGTCTACCCTACGTCCAACTTTCACAGTCGCCGTCTGGTTGAATCCTCCCTTATACACAACTTTCCCTGTATGAATCTTAGCCCTGGCTTTGTCTCTGTAGATACTTTCCTCTCCCATTACATTGTTAAATGCTCCAAATTTCAGAACACCCATGACTTAACCTGATTCCTTCCCCTTCTATCTCTTTCTCCTTTCTCCTCTGGGTTTTCTTTCTTTTCTTTTGCCTTGTATTTGTCCTTCTTTATTTTATTTTCATTTTTTTCCCCTCTGTGTTCTTGTCCTTACCCTATGCGGGCCACCAGCTTCATTGCAGTGCTCCTTTCCTAGAATATGACTGATTCCACTACTACTACTACCACTACCACTACTACCTCCATTATTACCTCTCCACCACTTTCTTGTGCCCTCCCCTGTCTGCCTGCCTATAAATACCCCTTCTACCTGTCCTTTGTGTTAGTGTGACTTTGTAAATGGTCCAAGTCGGACCGAAACGTCGTCGTAAGCTCCTCTCTTTTTATATGTGCGGGTTGTGTGTGTATTGTTCCAGTCACAGTATTGTGCCTTTTTTGTTATTTATTTGCAAGGCACCAACCCTCACACCTTTCTCATGTCCAGGATAATTCTGCGATTATACACCACTGTAATGATGATCATACACTACTGTAATAATGATCATACACCACTATAATGATTATACACCACTGTAATGATCATATACCACTATAAAAATTATACACCACTATAATAATAATCATACACCACTGTAATAATAATCATACACCACTATAATAATAATCATATACCACAATAATGATTGTACACCACTATAATACTAATCATATACAGTAGACTGTCATTTAGCACGAGTTATTTGGCACGATTTGGGTATAGCACGATCAAAGAATTGCGGCACAATTTTATGTAACACGTCGTAAAATTAATTTAACACGGTTCAGTTTGCTGGAAGGGAAAAAAATTCCCTTTTCTTCAAGCGGTCGCCTTGTTGTGGATCAGAGGGGGGAGACCTCCCGCTGCTCCAGCCACCTCCCAACACCACCCCACCATCCCAGCATTCGTAGTTCATAAGCGTCCAGTCCCTCTTCTCTGCTACAAGCTTGTGATTGTGAATTGTGTTTTGATCATTTACTTACTATATCTTGTATCTGCCAAGCAATCATGACACCCAGTAGGCATACCAGTGTTGTTGCTCAAAGTGGCAAGAAAAGGTAGTATAAGCATTTATGTCTTAGAATTAACGAAGAAAACAAAGATATTAGACAAGACATAACCTGTGGCCGTAATGAAGTGTTACTTTGTACACATGAAAAGAGGTAAACATAAGTTTGTGTGACTGACTGAATGACTGACTTACTGACTGACTTGACTGACTGACTTGACTGACTTACTGACTGACTTGACTGACTTGCTGAATGACTTGACTGACTTACTGAATGACTTTACTGACTTACTGAATGACTTGACTGACTTACTGACTGACTTGACTGACTGACTTAACTGACTTATTGACTGACTTGACTTACTGACTGACTTACTGAATAACTTGACTGACTTACTGAATGACTTGACTGACTTACTGAATGACTTGACTGACACACTGGATGACTTGACTGACTTACTGACTGACTTGACTGACTTACTGAATGATTTGACTGACTTACTAACTTGACTGACTTACTGACTTGACTGACTTACTGACTTGACTGACTTACTGACTTGACTGACTGAATGACTTCAAGTTAGACAGTACAGCCATCGATTTCAGTACCAGAACCTCTACCATCCACCTCAGCCCAGTAGGGCCACAGCATAACTCTCCACAATCATCCACAAACACCAGCACCCACAATTTAAGGTAAGAAATACTATTATTTCTGTTACATTTGTAGTCTTAAGCAGTAAAAACAACATAATACATCACGACAGTGAACTACAATTACATATTCATTTTTATTTTTGTAAAATGTAGATGCCTAAAAAAAAGTTGTTTGCCTTTTTTTGGGGCTCTCATGAATGTAACCCTATTTTTCCCATAAGTTCTTCAGTTCATCTAACACAGTTTTTACCTAACACGGCATTTTCAGGGACGTAACTATCGTGTTAAATGACGGTCTACTGTATATATAGCAAGAGAGAGAGGTAATGCATAGTATGTACAGTAAGGCAATTTGATAGCAAAAAGTCACAGATGAATCATGTATGACCAGAGTTGAGGTAAGTTATTCAGATACAGGTACACATAAATACAGTTACATAAATTATCATAGCAGCATACGTGTAGATTACCCTCCAGGATAACCCAAGAATGTCAGACAAAATGATTCATTTCCATTGGGGTTCTTGTTAAGTCTGTCAGCGTTGATCCACGAGTCACAGATATCTCTTCACAGAATTGTAGAGCTTTTCCATGATTGGCTGGATGAACCAGGCAGTTAATAATTAATAATTTAATATCATTATTTGTACAAGTACAGTGGAACCTCAGCACTCGAACTTAATTCGTTCCAGAAGGCTGTTCGAGTGCCGATCTGTCCGAGTACCAAACAAATTTTTCCCAACCAATTTTCTTTTTGGTTAAGTAAGTAAGTTTATTCAGGTATACACAAATACAGTTACATAGATTATCATACATAGCAGCATATGTGAAGAGAACCCAGGATAACCCAAAAAAGTCAGACAGAGTGACTTATTTCCATTGGAGTCCTTTTCCTTGGGGTTGGCTGTTATCACTAACCCTCTTAGGCCCCATGGTGACTTATTTAAACAAATAATATAAAAAAAAACACCAAAAATGCGAAGAAACATGAAATAATTTACAGCGAAGTTCTGGCAGGTTGTGTTTGTTTGGTCGAGTGCCGAGCAAATGGTCAACTACCAAGTGATTTGTTTACTGAACAAAGCATTCAAATACTGAATTGTTTGAGTATGGAGCTGTTTAAGTACCGAGGTTCCACTGTACATGTACAAGGTATACAGACCATAGCTGACATCAGTGACATACTGCTTTACAGTCTCTCCTCACTTAACGACGGAGATAGGGGCCTAAGACCCCGTCGGTAAACGATTTCGTCGCTAATCGAGGAATCACCCATTACTGACACTTCAAAAGTGTCACCACCCAAAATTAAAACATTCAGTTTTATATTTGTTGGGAAGTTCCTTTCAATCTGTTTATTATTAATGGTAATACAACATGAAATAGGTCAATGACTTACTTCCAAGTTATTCCAGGAAACCCTTACATAGCTGATTACTTGAAAAAAAAAAAAATCGAGAAAATCGCACTTTTTTCAGTCTTTGCATAGGGTAAGAGTGATCTTCTATAGTTACCCTTCAGGCGGTACCGTTTTCTATAATGGTCGTGGTCACTTTTTATTTTATCCCTCTCCGCCCTCCATCCTTCAATACCTCTCTATATAATGTCAGTTTTTATTAATTTGAGCGTCTTTATCATGCTTCTACATTATTTATGTTATACCTAATATTATTCTGGAATAAATTTGATAAGTAGATAACCTGTATTGATAATAATAGTATAATTATACAATATTTTATAGTGCCGTTAGCTTACACGTCCGAATGTCATGGTGAAGCAGGAGTTACTGAGACTGCTGGCACTTTCTCCCTCTCTCTCGTATAGCCCCAGCCCAGCTCATCCTCCAATACCTCTCCATATATGTATTTTATTATTATTATTATTATTATTATTATTATCACCATCGATATACCTTGTTCACTGAGTATAATAATTTCTTTCTTAAGCTGCCACGAGAAAGACAGAATGTAAATGTCAGGGGAACGCCTTCCACCTGAACAAATAATAATGGAAAAAATAATAAAAACAAATAAAGACTCTTGGATATGAAATAAACTAAGAATTTTAAGTTTTTAATAAAATATATAAAAAAAATAGGCCTTTGTGGTTCTGGCAGGATGGAGAGTAGGAGAATATAAGCCCAGGTTGAGTCTCTGATGTAGACGAGATGTTGGATGGTTATCCTGGGTAGTTAAGAATTCTCGTATGCCACTTGGTCGAGGTACGTAAGATTTTGAAGCGGAAGAGTAGACAAAACCCAAGTCAGAGAGACGTATATCTAGCTCCTTCAAAACTGGCGTCTGTACCAGCTGACCAGGCCAGCAGCAGAGCTGATAAAGAGAAAATAAAAAATAGTTACCACAAGTAAGTAAACATAACATGTAAGAAAGAAAAAGGATAAAATGTTTACTTTAAGATGGTAGAAATTACTGGTAACCTTAAATTAACCACAATTAAAATACCCTTGGTAGAGCACCTTACCTGTTCAGGAGAAGAGTGGAGGTGTAGTGTCTCTCCACAGTTTCACTGTCACCAGGTAAGGTAACTACCACCAGAAAAGGGTGGGGGTTCTGATTCGGCCCGCAAGAGGGTAGCACCGGCTGAACCCCTGAATGACCGCCGGCAGACTAACAACCTTAACCCATAATTAGACTACTTTTCCCTCACAATACCCCCTTTCCAAAACTTATGGTCGAAGGTAATAAGTTAAACAGAGGGAAAAGCACTATGTACAACCTCGGCTCAGCCAATCTGAAAAGTGGTTTTCAGAGCCAGAGATATAAATAACTTTAAACTTGTAGGCCTGAATAGCCAAAGCCCATCTCAAGAGTCTGCTATTTGTACCTTTGAAGTTTTCTAAATACATGAGTGGCTTGTGATCAGTTTCAAGTATGAAGGGTTTCCCATACAAGTAGTATTTGAACCTACTTATACCCCACACTAAGGCGTAACATTCCTTTTCCACAGTAGAGTATCTTTCTTCCCAGGGTAGAAGTTTCTTACTAGCAAAAGATACCGGGAACGGAGTCTCATCGTAATACTGAAGTAACACAGCACCGAGTCCAGAATGAGAGGCATCTGTTCGGAGACAAAAAACTTCGTTAACATCTGGTAATTTTAGGACAGGAGGGTTCGAAAATATTCTTTTAATTTGTTCGAAGCTTTGTTTTGCTTCATCAGAACAAACCAGTGGTTCTTTCACATTCTTTTTTAAATAGTCAGTGAGAATGGAGGTCAGACCACTTAAGTTTGGGACAAAACTTCTGTAGAAGTTTACAGATCCGAGGAAACTTCTTAGCAACTTTTTTGTACCAGGAAAAGTGCATTCAAGTACAGCTTTAGTTTTGTTAGGAATAGGAGATAATGAATTGTCTGATATAATGAACCCCAAGTATTGTATTTTGAAGTAACCAAGAAAACACTTCTGTGGTTTGACTGTAAGGCCATGAGCTCTTAGTCTCTTTAAAACAAGCGACAGTGTTGACAGATGATCGTCCCAGACATGAGTCATGATGTAAATGTTATCAAAATACACCGAAACATTCTTTAAGTCAGAGAGGACTATTCTCATAAGCCTAATATAAGTGGCACAAGCTGTAACCAAACCAAAAGGCATAGTGCGATATTGCATTAGTCCTCTATGAGTGGGGAAAGCAGTGTATGGTTTAGAGTCTGTGTGTAAAGACACCTGATGGTATGCTTGTGAGATATCTAATTCAGAGAAGAACTTACAGTCATGGAATTTATACAAGTCATGATCAATTACTGGCATGGGTTCAGCATCCCATTTAGTAATGGTATTTAAATAACGGAAATCTTGGGCCAGTCTGTAAGAATTATCTGGTTTCTTAACCATTACAACTGAGAACAGAAAGCTGATTTAGAAGGTTCTATAATCTTTAACTTTAAGAGTTTGTCCACTTCGTTATCAAATGTTTGTCGTAAGTGAACAGGGACAGGATAGACTTTCCGTCTGCCTGGTTCCTGTGCTGTTAATTCAATCTTGTGTATAACAGTAGTAGTAAGTCCCGGGGTTTGGGGAATTCTACCCAAGAAATAAGCTTTGAAGATTCTATTAACTCAAGTGCGAGTCCCACTCAAATCCAACCCCTCTCACTCATGAATTTATCAACCTAAATTTGAAACTAACCAAGGTCATAGCTTCAATGACCCTACTAGGCAGACTGTTCCACTCATCAACTACCCTATTTCCAAACCAATATTTTCCTATATCCTTTCTAAATCTAAACTTATCCAATTTGAATCCATTATTGCGGTTCTCTCTTGGAGAGATATCCTCAAGACCTTATTTATATCCCCTTTCTTATGTTCTTATAAGAACATAAGAAAGGAGGAACACTGCAGCAGGCCTGTTGGCCCATACTAGGCAGGTCCTTCACAATCCGTCCCACTAACAGAATATTTGCTCAACCCAATTTTCAATGCTACCCAAGAAATAAGCTTTGACAATTCTACCCAATTCTAGTAGGTTGGTAGACAGCAACCACCCAGGGAGGTACTACCGTCCTGCCAGGTGACTGTGAAACAGAAACCTGAAACTGTTTTACATGGTAGGATTGCTGGTGTCTTTTTTTTTTTCTGTCTCATAAACACGCTGGATAACAGGTATATCTAGCTACTTCTACTTACACTTTAGGTCACACTACACTGGCATACACATGCATATATATACATACACACATCTAGGTTTTTCTTCTTTTTCTTAATAGCTCTTGTTCTTTTTATTTTCTCTATTGTCCATGGGGAAGTGGAAAAGAATCTTTCCTCCGTAAGCCATGCGTGTCGTATGAGGCGACTAAGATGCCGGGAGCAATGGGCTAGTAACCCCTTCTCCTGTACAAATCTACTAAAAACGAGAAGAAGAAAAACTTTATAAAATTGGGTTGTCTGAATGTGCGTGGATGTAGTGCGGATGATAAGAAAGAGATGATTGCCGATGTTATGAATGAAAAGAAGTTGGATGCCTAGTATGGGCCAACAGGCCTGCTGCAGTGTTCCTCCTTTCTTATGTTCTTATGTCCTGGCCCTAAGCGAAACAAAGCTGAAGCGGGTAGGCGAGTTTCAGTGGGGAGAAATAAATGGGATTAAGTCAGGAGTATCTGAGAGAGTTAGAGCTAAGGAAGGGGTAGCAATAATGTTGAAGGATCAGTTATGGAAGGAAAAGAGGGAATATAAATGTGTAAATTCAAGGATTATGTGGATTAAAATAAGGGTCGGATGCGAAAAGTGGGTCATAATAAGCGTGTATGCACCTGGAGAAGAGAGGAGTGTAGAGGAGAGAGAGAGATTTTGGGAGATGTTAAGCGAATGTATAGGAACTTTTGAACCAAATGAGAGAGTAATTGTGGTAGGGGACCTAAGAACATAAGAATGGAGGAACACTGCAGAAGGCCTACTGGCCCATACAAGGCAGGTCCTTATCAAAACCACCACTACCTAAAAATTTATTCCCGTACTCACGACACAAATCAAACCCAGCCCCTCCCACTCATATATTTGTCCAATCTCTTTTAAAGCCACCCAAGGTCCTAGCCTCTATCACAGTACTCGGAAGATTGTTCCACGCATCTACAACTCTGTTCGAAAACCAGTACTTGCCTATGTCCTTTCTAAATCTAAATTTATCCAATTTAAATCCGTTATTTCTCGTTCTTACTTGGTTCGATATCCTCAGTATTTTATTAATATCTCCTTTGTTTATGCCCATCATCCACTTGTACACCTCGATGATATCTCCCTCATTCTACGTCTCTCCAGAGAGTGGAGATTCAACGCTCTAAGTCTATCTTCATACAGGAGATTTCTTATACTGTAAATCATTTTAGTCATTCTTCTTTGTATGTTCTCCAATGAATCTATATCCATCCTGTAGTAAGGAGACCAAAACTGAGCTGCATAATCCAAATGAGGTCTCACTAGTGATGTATAGAGCTGTAAAATAACTTTTGGACTTCTGTTGCTTATACTTCTTGAAATAAATCCTAGTAATCTGTTAGCCTTATTGCGCACACTTAGGCACTGTTGTCTTGGCTTTAGATTTCTGCTTACCATGACTCCCAAGTCTTTTCACATTCTGTATGATCAAGCTCAACTTCACCTAGTTTATAAATTCGAGGGATATTTTCATTACCAACGACAAGCACCTTACACTTGTCCACATTGAACTTCATCTGCCACTTTTCAGACCAAGACATTAATTTATCCAAATCCTCCTGGAGTTCACTGTTATCCTCCTCAGAATGAATTATACGGCCTATTTTTGTATCATCAGCAAATTTACTCATGTCACTTGCAATTCCTTCATCAAGGTCATTAATGTAAATTATGAACAACAATGGGCCCAAAACTGATCCTTGTGGAACGCCACTAGTGACAAATCCCCATTCAGATTTGACCCCATTAATGGAAACTCTCTGCTTTCTATTGGTAAGCCATGCCTCTATCCATGCTAGAACTTTACCTCCTATACCATGAGCTGCCACCTTTCTTAAGAGTCTCTTGTGAGGTACTCTATCGAAGGCCTTACTGAAATCCAAGTAAACTATATCATATTCTTTATCACTGTCTACCTAAATGCTAAAGTGGGAGAAACATGCAGAGAGGGTGTAGTAGGTAAGTTTGGGGTGCCAGGTGTAAATGATAATGGGAGCCCTTTGATTGAACTTTGTATAGAAAGGGGTTTAGTTATAGGTAATACATATTTTAAGAAAAAGAGGATAAATAAGTATACAAGATATGATGTAGGGCGTAATGACAGTAGTTTGTTGGACTATGTATTGGTAGATAAAAGACTGTTGAGTAGACTTCAGGATGTACATGTTTATAGAGGGGCTACAGATATATCAGATCACTTTTTAGTTATAGCTACAGTGGGAGTAAAAGGTAGATGGGATACAAGGGGAATAGAATCAGTAACTAAAAGAGAGGTGAAGGTTTATAAACTAAAAGAGGAGGCAGTTAGGGTAAGATATAAACAACTATTGGAGGATAGATGGGCTAGTGAGAGTGTAGGCAATGGGGTCGAAAATGTATGGGGTAGATTTAAAAATGTAGTGTTAGAGTGTTCAGCAGAAGTTTGTGGTTACAGGCGAGTGGGTGCGGGAGGGAAGAGGAGCGATTGGTGGAATGATGATGTAAAGAGAGTAGTAAGGGAGAAAAAGTTAGCATATAAGAGGTTTTTACAAAGTAGAAGTGATGCAAGGAGGGAAGAGTATATGGAGAGAAAAAGAGAGGTTAGAAGAGTGGTGAAGCAATGTAAAAGAGGCAGATGAGAGAGTGGGTGAGATGTTATCAGCAAATTTTGTTGAAAATAAGAAAAAGTTTTGGAATGAGATTAATAAGTTGAGGAAGCCTAGAGAACAAATGGATTTGACAGTTAAAAATAGGAGAGGAGAGTTATTAAATGGAGAGTTAGAGGTATCGGGAAGATGGAGATAATATTTTGAGGATTTGTTAAATGTTGATGAAGACAGGGAAGCTGTGATTTCGTGTGTAGGGCAAGGAGGAATAACATCTTGTAGGAGTGTGGAAGAGCCAG
The DNA here is from genome assembly GCA_009830355.1 of Cherax destructor. Taxonomy (NCBI): domain Eukaryota; kingdom Metazoa; phylum Arthropoda; class Malacostraca; order Decapoda; family Parastacidae; genus Cherax; species Cherax destructor. The sequence continues at coordinate 4,478 of WNWK01013861.1, read as the reverse complement.
TTGTGGGTGTAGGGGAAGTTCGTGAGGCAGTGGGTAGAATGAAAGGGGTAAGGCAGCTGGGATTGATGGGATAAAGATAGAAATGTTAAAAGCAGGTGGGGATATAATTTTGGAGTGGTTGGTGCTATTATTTAATAAATGTATGGAAGAGGGTAAGGTACCTAGGGATTGGCAGAGAGCGTGTATTGTTCCTTTGTATAAAGGCAAAGGGGACAAAAGAGAGTGCAAAAATTATAGGGAATAAGTCTGTTGAGTGTACCTGGTAAAGTGTATGGTAGAGTTATTATTGAAAGAATTAAGAGTAAAACAGAAAGCAGGATAGCAGATGAACAAGGGGGCTTTAGGAAAGGTAGGGGGTGTGTAGACCAAGTGTTTACAGTGAAACATATAGGTGAACAGTATTTGGATAAGGGTAAAGATGTTTTTGTGGCATTTATGGATTTGGAAAAGGCGTATGATAGGGTAGATAGGGGGGCAATGTGGCAGATGTTGCAGGTGTATGGAATAGGAGGAAGGTTACTGAAAGCAGTGAAGAGTTTTTATGAGGATAGTGAGGCTCAGGTTAGAGTGTGTAGGAGGGAAGGGGACTATTTCCCAGTAAAAGTGGGCCTTAGACAAGGATGTGTGATGTCACCGTGGTTGTTCAATATATTTATAGATGGGGTTGTAAGAGAAGTGAATGCGAGGGTCTTGGCAAGAGGTGTTGGGCTAAAAGATAAAGAAGCAAATACAAAGTGGGAGTTGTCACAGTTGCTTTTTGCTGATGACACTGTGCTTTTGGGAGATTCTGAAGAGAAGCTGCAGAGGTTGGTGGATGAATTTGGTAGGGTGTGTAAAAGATGAAAATTGAAAGTGAATATAGGAAAGAGTAAGGTGATGAGGATAACAAAAAGAATAGGTGACGAAAGATTGGATATCAGATTGGAGGGAGAGAGTATGGAGGAGGTGAATGTATTCAGATATTTGGGAGTGGACATGTCGGCGGATGGGTCTATGAAGGATGAGGTGAATCATAGAATTGATGAGGGGAAAAGGGTGAGTGGAGCACTTCGGAGTCTGTGGAGACAAAGAACCTTGTCCATGGAAGTAAAGAGGGGAATGTATGAGAGTATAGTTATACCAACGCTCTTATATGGGTGTGAAGCATGGGTGATGAATGTTGCAACGAGGAGAAGGCTGGAGGCAGTGGAGATGTCATGTCTGAGGTCAATGTGTGGTGTGAATATAATGGAGAGAATTCGGAGTTTGGAAATTAGGAGGAGGTGCGGGATCACCAAAACGATTGTCCAGAGAGCTGAACATAAGAACATAAGAAAGGAGGAACACTGCAGCAGGCCTGTTAGCCCATTCTAGGCAGGTCCTTCACATTCCATCCCACCAACAGAATATTTGTTCAACCTAATTTTCAATGCTACCCAAAAAATAAGCTTTGATAATTTTATTTACTCATGTGCAATTCCCACTCAAATCCAACCCCTTTCACTCATGAATTTATCCAACCTAAATTTAAAACTACCCAAGGTCCTTGCTTCAATAACCCTACTAGGCAGACTGTTCCATTCATCAACTACCCTATTTCCAAACCAATACTTTCCTATATCCTTTCTAAATCTAAACTTATCTAACTTGAATCCATTATTGCGGGTTCTCTCTTGGAGAGATACCCTCAAGACCTTATTTATATCCCCTTTGTTAATACCCATTTTCCACTTGTATACCTCGATCATGTCTCCCTCATTCTACGTCTTACAAGTGAATGTAATTTAAGGGTCTTCAATCTTTCTTCGTAAGGAAGATTTCTAATGCTATGTATTAATTTAGTCATTCTACGCTGAATGTTTTCTAACGAATTTATGTCCATTCTGTAATATGGAGACCAGAACTGAGCTGCGTAATCTAGGTGAGGCCTTACTAATGATGTATAAAGCTGTAATATAACGTCTGGACTTCTGTTGCTAACACTTCTTGATATAAATCCCAGTAATCTATTTGCCTTATTACGTACGCTTAGGCATTGCTGTCTTGGTTTAAGGTTGCTGCTTACCATCACCCCCAAGTCCTTCTCCTTCTGAGGAGGGGTTGTTGAGGTGGTTTGGACATGTAGAGAGAATGGAACGAGACAGAGTGACTTCGAGAGTGTATAAATCTGTAGTGGAGGGAAGGCGGGGAAGGGGTCGGCCTAGGAAAGGTTGGAGGGAGGGGGTAAAGGAAGTTTTGTGTGCGAGGGGCTAGGACTTCCAGCAAGCATGTGTGAGCGTATTTGATAGGAGTGAATGGAGGCATATGGTTTTTAATACTTGACGTGCTGTTGGAGTGTGAGCAAAGTAACATTTATGAAGGGATTCAGGGAAACCGGCAGGCCGGACTTGAGTTCTGGAGATGGGAAGTACAGTGCCAGCACTCTGAAGGAGGGGTGTTAATGTTGCAGTTTTATAACTGTAGTGTAAAGCACCCTTCTGGCAAGACAGTGATGGAGTGAATGATGATGAAAGTTTTTCTTTTTCGGGCCACCCTGCCTTGGTGGGAATCGGCCGATGTGTTAAAAAAAAAAAAAAAAAATTCTACCCACTCATGCGCGAGTCCCACTACAATCCAACCCCTCTCACTCATGAATTTATCCAACCTAAATTTTAAACTACCCAAGGTCCTAGCTTCAATAACCCTACTAGGCAGACTGTTCCACTCATCAACTACCCTATTTCCAAACCAATACTTTCCTATATCCTTTCTAAATCTAAACTTATCTAACTTGAATCCATTATTGCGGGTTCTCTCTTGGAGAGATATCCTCAAGACCTTATTTATATCCCCTTTGTTAATACCCATTTTCCACTTGTACACCTCGATCATGTCTCCCCTCAGTTATTGCAAAAACATCAATATTACCTGTACTTGCAACTACTCTCAACTCGTCCATCTTATTCCTAGCACTACGACTATTGGTGTAATATACACTTAAAGACCCTCCTTTCTCTTTACCCTTCCTGCTCATAAGAACATAAGAACATAAGAAAGGAGGAACACTGCAGCAGGCCTGTTGGCCCATACTAGGCAGGTCCTTCACAATCCATCCCACTAACAGAATATTTGCTCAACCCAATTTTCAAAGCTACCCAAGAAATAAGCTTTGACAATTCTACCCACTCATGCGCGAGTCCCACTCAAATCCAACCCCTCTCACTCATGAATTTATCCAACCTAAATTTGAAACTACCCAAGGTCCTAGCTTCAATAACCCTACTAGGCAGACTGTTCCACTCATCAACTACCCTATTTCCAAACCAATACTTTCCTATATCCTTTCTAAATCTAAACTTATCTAACTTGAATCCATTATTGCGGGTTCTCTCTTGGAGAGATATCCTCAAGACCTTATTTATATCCCCTTTGTTACCTCGATCATGTCTCCCCTCATTCTACGTCTTACAAGTGAATGTAATTTTAGGGTCTTCAATCTTTCTTCGTAAGGAAGATTTCTAATGCTATGTATTAATTTAGTCATTCTACGCTGAATGTTTTCTAACGAATTTATGTCCATTCTGTAATATGGAGACCAGAACTGAGCTGCGTAATCTAGGTGAGGCCTTACTAATGATGTATAAAGCTGTTATATAACCTCTGGACTTCTGTTGCTAACACTTCTTGATATAAATCCCAGTAATCTATTTGCCTTATTACGTACGCTTAGGCATTGCTGTCTTGGTTTAAGGTTGCTGCTTACCATCACCCCCAAGTCCTTCTCGCAATCTGTATGGCTAAGTTCTACGTTATTTAACTTATAAGTGCTTGGGTTATGGACACCCCCGAGCTTCAGAACCTTGCATTTATCTACATTGAACTGCATCTGCCACTTTTCTGACCACGAATTAAGTTTGTCTAAATCTTCCTGAAGTTCTATGACTTCTATGTTTGAATCAATTATCCTACCTATCTTCGTGTCGTCGGCGAATTTGCTCATATCACTAGTAATTCCCTCATCAAGGTCATTGATATATATTATAAATAACAATGGGCCTAAGACTGATCCCTGTGGAACACCACTTGTTACAAGTCCCCATTCGGATTTAACCCCATTTATGCACACTCTCTGCTTCCTATTGGTGAGCCATGACTCGATCCATGACAGCACTTTTCCCCAATGCCATGAGCTGCCACTTTCTTTAACAGTCTCTGGTGCGGTACTCTATCAAAAGCCTTACTAAAGTCTAAATAAACAATATCGAATTCTTTATCGTGACCAACAGCCTCAAAAGCTTTACTGAAGAAGGTTAATAAATTAGATAGGCAGGAACGGCCCTCGTGAATCCATGCTGGGTATCATTAATCAAATTATGGTTATCTAGATGGCTTCTAATAATATCAGCTATAATTGACTCTAGTAATTTGCCTACAATTGAGGTCAGGCTTATTGGGCGGTAGTTTGACGGTAGTGACTTGTCCCCTGCTTTAAAAATAGGAATTACATTAGCCATCTTCCA
>WNWK01013860.1:0-53666 GCA_009830355.1 Cherax destructor | reverse complement strand
CATTGGCCACCCAGCTCTTGCCGGGTGCGGGTGTGCTGTTCCCTGGGATGCCACCTAGCGGTGATCAACGATAACTTCATTTTCTGTAAACATAGCTACGGCGAGCAGACGCAGGATCAACACAGTCTGTATAGATATGGTGACTGGGGCTTTGCAACCGGCTACTGCGGCTACAGTTCTGCCAAACATATTAATTAAGGGACGTCTATGGTTTGGAGACTGCAGATTTGTATGGCGTGGCGCTCAACAGCGTTAATAGAGTCTTTGTGAAACTCTTAACGGCTGAGGTGTACGAAAGGACGGTCGACCGCCATCAAGACAGAGTATATACGGTACATTCTGGCCTACAAGTACGACTGAAAGACGTGTCGCATACTTACACTTGGATTAGGATTAAGAATGTGCTGTTTAAATCGGACTCGGTGGACATCAGCGAAGTATTTGGAGCTTACGGCATTGTGCATGCTGCCATGCCAGGGAAGTGGAGCGAAGGTCCGATGGTGGGCATTTTTCAGGGGACATACTCACTGAAAATGACATTACACAAGCCGATTCCCTCTTACGTCGTACTGTTGGAATTTAGGACTCAGCTATACGTGACAGCTATACGGGACAGCGAAGGACCTGCAGGTTGTGTGGGGCGTACGAGCATGTGGCTGCTGACTGCATGCAGAGGACGGGACAACGGGTGGATACTGGACGACGAGACCTGGAAATAAGGACGCACGAGGTTGTGCAGGATCCGGTGGACACTAAGGAGGCCGGAACTAGATCATGGAGCGAGATCGTTGAAGGATCGCAGGTGTGTCATACGTTGCCAAAGGCGTCCGTACAGGAGGCTGCTGCTGGTGGTGAGATGCACCCAGGCAACGGCGAGGATTCCCCTTTGGAGGAGGTATTACGGGAGATATTGGATGACCCGTTGCCAGTACTTAGTGTGGAGGCATGTGCAAGTTTGGATGAGGCAGTGAGTGTGGTGGATGAGTTGGTGAGTAACAGTGTTGAGCAGCAGTCTTTAGTCCGAGAGCACGTATCGGTTGAGGTGCATCGGCAAGAGAGCGTTGAGAGGGATGATAGTATGGAAGCGGTGCCTGGATCGAGGAAGCGGTCGGGCACAGTGACTGATAGTGAAGATGTATTGACCCCAGCACAGAGGACAGGTAAAAAGTCGATGGTGGAGGTGGCGAGAAAGGACCTGGGAGTTTTGCAAGATAGAGAAAAAGTCAAGGGTGGGAGGCAGTGTAGTAAAACAGGAGGTAAGGGGAAGGTGGTCTCGCAGCCTCCATCGCGACCTAAGGGAGGGGCGAATGAATTCACGTTTTTTTCTTTATTTTGGTCTAATTTCAATGAGATTTTTTACAGTGATTTATACAGCTTTTAAAAACCTATACACTGTCTTTGTTATGATTTTTTGCCTTTAGGTTAGGTAGAAAAAATAAAATGTGCCAAATTTTAGGGGTCACAAAACCAGTAAATTTCTACAAAATTGGGAAGATGTACAATGCTCTAGTTAACATCAGATGAAAGATAAAGGCTCTATAATTGTTGACCCAATCCATTTCAGCAAAAATGTCAGTAGATTCCATTATAAAAAATGTTGAAGTTAGTGATTTTGTTTTTGCCTTTATTTTGTGGGAAAAAAATCAATAAAAACAAAGCTGTAAAAGATATTGGAAATCTTTCATGGGTGGTTGTAGAGCCATCATTACTCAATAACGTGTGAAAAATCATGACAATCCTATAAATACTTTTCGCAAAACATTACAAACAATGTCAATAACTTATTTCTGAGTTATTAATATATTTTTTTCTGTGAAACTCTATGGATATGGCACGCTAAATCTCAGCGAGTTGCATGCATCAGCACATGTTGAGACCCCAGAGGCCACTGAGGTGGCATGAGTCCCTACACTTGAATGGAGGCATCAGAGATGTTGCTATTTAGAGTTTTTTTAATGAAATAATCATAAAAATTGTAATTTTTGCAGAGACAAAACTAAAAAAAAAACACTAATTGGCAACATGTATTATTTATGACAGCAAGCACAACAAAAATACATTTAAGGAAAAAATATACTTGGAAATATGATATAAACAAGTTGATTACACCAAAATGTTGCCAGAATGATGCACTATTTTTTGGTAAGAAAACATTTTTTTCCAAAATTTTTCAATCTTCCTTTCCTAATTTCTGGAACAAGGCTCGCCCCTCCCTAAGGTGTTCCCCGTGTCCACCTAACACTATGTAAAAACTCAATGCACATAAAAGGCACGAAAATTTGGAATTCATTACCTGTCATTGCCAAAGAAACCCTACCTGTACCCCAATTCAAAACGATGCTAAAAAACCACCTTCTCACCCAAAGATAATTGCTCCATATCAACCATTCCCAGCAAAGTAGAATAATCACTTAACGTAAAACCTGACTTTAAAGTCAATGTAATGTATGAATGAACGATTGAATGAATGAATGTAAAACCTGTTATGAATAATACTTACTTAGCTAATTATTCCCAACATTTATATTATAATGACCACGTAAACTAACTGCAATGCAATTAATTGTTTTAAATTGTTTTAAATTGTTTTAAATTGTTATCTCACTCAATTAGTTGCATTGCTGCAATAAATTGCTACAATTAATTGATATGTTCAACTTATATTCAAACTTTAAAACTTGATTAGCAACTTTACTTATTTTATAAATTATCAACCATAACTTTTTATTATTATATTATTACTATTGCTTTAATTTGTTTAATCTGATTTAATTAATTTTATAATGAAGACAAAAGTACAAAACTATGTTCAAATTTCATAGCTTAAATACTCACCTTTACTCATTGTATACTATCTACAATAATTCTTACAATCTAGTTTTAAGTTAATTTTAAGTCTGCCCAAAATGCCCTGCATACTAGGGGCTTTTGGCATGTACACCTCATGTAATCTCAATAACCAAATGTAATTCTTTGTATCATGTCCAAATAAAAATTATTATTATTATTATTATTATTAAATGTAAATGGTCTGCGGGAGGAAATTAAAAGGGCATGGGTAGAATGCACATTGAGGAGGTATGGTGTGAATGTAGTTTTTTTAAGAACATAAGAACATAAGAAAGAAGGAACACTGCAGCAGGCCTACTGGCCCATGCGAGGCAGGTCCAAGTCTCCAACCAGCTTAAGCCAATGCCCCGACCCAGCCAGGTCTGGCTACATTCACTTAAGGAAGGAGCACGGCATCTGAACTAGTAGCACAAGCTAGTCAGGACCAACTCACACCCACCCGCACCCACTCATATATTTATCTAGCCTATTTTTAAAACTGCACAACGTTTTAGCCTCTATAACTGTAATCGGGAGTTTGTTCCACTCATCGACAACTCTATTACCAAACCAATGCTTTCCTATATCCTTCCTGAATCTGAATTTATCCAACTTAAAGCCATTGCTGCGTGTCCTGTCAATACTAGATATTTTTAGCACGCTATTTACATCCCCTTTATTTATTCCTGTTTTCCATTTATACACCTCAATCATATCCCCCTTAATTCTACGCCTTTCTAGAGAGTGCAGATTCAGGGCCCTCAGTCTATCCTCATAGGCAAGATTTCTGATACATGGGATCAACTTAGTCATCCTCCTTTGTACGTTTTCCAGAGCATTTATATCCATTCTGTAATACGGTGACCAAAACTGTGCAGCATAATCTAGATGAGGCCTAACCAAGGATATATAGAGTTGAAGAACAACCTGAGGACTCCTATTATTTATGCTTCTTGATATGAAGCCAAGGATTCTGTTCACTTTATTGCGAACACTTATGCACTGCTGTCTTGGTTTTAGATTACTGCTAACCAGAACTCCTAAATCCTTTTCGCAATCAGTAGTATTAAGATCTACATTATTTAGTTTATATGTGGCATGGTTATTGTCCTGTCCAATATTTAGAACTTTGCATTTATCTATATTAAACTGCATCTGCCACTTCTCCGACCACTGCATCAGTCTATTCAGATCTTCCTGGAGTGCTCTAATGTTCTCATTTGAATGAATTGGACGGCCTATTTTGGTGTCATCGGCAAACTTGCTTATGTCGCTATTTATTCCCTCATCTATGTCGTTTATGTAGATTGTGAACAACAAGGGGCCCAATACCGACCCCTGTGGAACACCGCTCGTGACGCTTCCCCACTCTGATTTCTCTCCATTTATGCAAACTCTCTGCTGCCTATTTGTCAACCATGCCTCTATCCAGGAAAAATTTCTCCTCCTATTCCGTGTGACTTAATTTTCCTCAATAGTCTCCGATGTGGGACTCTATCAAAAGCCTTACTGAAGTCCATATACACAATATCATATTCATTACCATGATCTACCTCCTCAAATACCTTAGTGAAAAAAGTTATTAAATTTGTAAGGCAAGAACGTAATTTTCGGTGCGGAAGTAAGTTGCAATTGAAGGGATATAAGGTGTATGCTGGTTCATCGGGGAAATTAAAGGTTGGGGTGGCGGTAGCAGTCGCAGAATCTAGCCCTTTTAAATTATATGCTTGGGAAGAGTGTGGGGGGGGGGAGCGGATAGTGAGGTTAGAGGGGGAGTGGGGTGGAGTGCGGGTATGTTTCATGGGTGTATACATGCCAGCAGAACATTCAAGGAAGGTGACAGTGGAATTTGTAAGGGATGTAATGATCTATGCTTTCAGGGGCTTACCTGGGGTGTCGATAGTAGGGGGGGATTTTAACTGCATAATTCGAGAGAGGGATGTTGAGCCTAGGGGAGGGGGCGGGTGTGTGTTGGTTGGTGGGTGTCAGTGGGAAAACCGCACATACGTATGTTTTATCACAGATTGGGAAAGGAGGAGGCGGAATGGCGATATGGGATGCAACGATATTTAGAAGGCCTGCTACAGAGTTGTTATGTAAGAGGGGGATATGCAGTTACGGGGGAGATTAGGGAATTGAAGAATAGGTTGATAGAAATACAGAATGAGAGGTTTGGGGCGTGTAGGATGAAGGCGGGTATAGATGATGTTTTGTGGGGGATAAACCCTCAAAATATGTGTTAAGTCAATGTAGAGTGCGTAGGGAGAGAAGGACAATGGAATATGTGGAAGTAGAGGAGAGTGCAGATGGTTATGAGCGGGGAATGAATATTAGAGGAACAGAGGCGATAGGGATGTACGTGGACAAGTGGTTTCAGAGGTACCTGAGTAGTGTGGATGTGGAGTTGGAGGCTTTTAATATTCTTACAGAGGGGATTGTAGGGAGGTTAGAGGAGGGGAATAGGGAGGGTATGGGGGTAATCAGCGAAGAGGAGGTATGGGAGGCAGTGAGTGGGCTTAGTAAAGGCAAAGCTCCTGGGATAGATGGGTTGGCAAATGAGTTTTATAGGGAACACTGGAATAGTATGAGAGGTTGTGTGGTGGAAGTGATGAATCGGATGAAGAGGGATAGGAGGATGGGGAAAGGGATGGGGATGGGTGTAATGGTTTTGGTGAAAAAGGGAAAGGTAGATAATATGTTGAGTAATTACAGGCCACTGATGCTCATGAATGCAGACTAAAAGATCTTTGCAAAAAAAATGGGAAATAGATTGAAAAGGGTGCTTGAGGAGGTGATTGCAGGGGGGGATCCCGGGTAGAGGGGTGTGTGGAGGATGTGCTCCTACGATAAAATGAACTTTATAACTTGCTACTTAGCTTATTGATGAATCCAAGAAGTCACAGCCATCCCTAACTTCTTCACAGGGGAAACATCTATGGCCTCATTCTCCACTAGGCTGTATGGTAAAAACATCCCATATGAGTATTATATATTGCCCCAAAGGAGCATATGTCCATATTTCAGTCTTTAATGGACTGAAAGGCGGTTTACTCACGTGTTTGGACTTAAAAGTCCACGCATAACCGCCGTCAATAGGTAAATTTTGATGTTCTTGTAATACAAGAACTGCGCAGTCCCCTGTTTGACAAGAACACAAAAACATACCTTGCTCATGTAACTTTGAGCGATGGTGTTGGCTCCACCATATACGGCGGAAATGCTGTCTTGATTGTAGAATGCCGCTGAAGAGTTACCGTCTTGTTTTGATGGAGTTCACTTGCGATTGTCTCTACATTTGTCTTGAAGAAATCAGAAGCTGCGCACACTTCTGAATATACCACGATTTTGATGTTATTCACTAAACACACTGGAACAGAGTTCTTATCTTATTTCCCAACGTTAGTGGAGATTAAATTAGAATAACGGACGCATACGACTAATGTCTTTGTTGAGTTACGTCGCCTCGCGTCGTATGACCCCTCGCGTCGTATGACCTCTACGGAGCCCCTATTCAATCTGATCCCTCGTGGTGCCTCGTGGCGCCGCGGGGCTTGGCATGCTGAGGTCAGCACAATTTCAACAATTGCTACATGTTGCTACAAGTGGCAATTAAAATGTTTGTGTTCTCTAAATATTTAGAGCCCTGGAACACATGATTGCAATGTTCAAGTGTAGAAACTAATACAACAGTTTACTGTAATCTTCCTGTTACGGCAAAGAGTTACATTTATCTCAAATGTCTATTAAGTCACATACACACACGCTGCTACTTGGTCAGACCACGTGACACACTGTGGTCAGTACATCTGGTCTGAGTGATTTTGTTTATGCACCCAGACTCGCCTCGTCTGGCCCCTTCCTAAGGGTGGAAAGGGTGGGACCCTTAGCAAGGGTAGTAAGGACGCATACCCCCTCCTTTGGAGAATTTTCTCCACACTGGGGGGGGGCAGCGAAAGTTTTACTGAAAGTAAACTACTCATCGCTTAACATTAATTTGATTTTATCACTCGCCATCACTGCTGCTTGTCTTTTCTGAACAGCTTCAGTCTGTGTGGTTTCTGGAGAATCACTAATTTTCTTTTTGGTTTCAACACTGTATAATACTAACGGCACTAATTTATCTATTGTCCGCTTATTCACTACACCTTTGCTCAAAACATCAACTGTCCTGATGATTCCATTTGCATCAGGATATATGGTCACAATTTTTCCAAGAGGCCAATGGGACCTCGGACCTTCATTGTTAATAATCACTGTGTCACCAGGTCTTAAGGACTTATAATTTTCTGGAACACCAGCTCCATAGAAGTCTTCTCTCAATAAGGTGAGATAGTCTTCTCGCCAAATTTTCTCCCAGCGTTCAATCACTTTATCAAGGTGTTTGAATTTACATCTGAGTTCTTCAGGTTCGAAATAAGTAGGATCCTCTATGATTTCTTTATCATTCATGTGAGGAACAGGTTCGAGCCTTCTACCATGTAGTAAATGAGATGGACTTAACACTTCTAAATTGTCCAGATCATCGGTAACATACGTTAAAGGTCTGTTGTTGACTCTATTTTCTATTTCAGTTACGACTGTACGAAATTCTTCTAAGTCGATTATCTGACGATGAAGAGTCTTCCTTAAACAACGTTTCACAATGCCTATCATTCTTTCGTAAAATCCGCCGTGCCATGGGGATTTAGGAGGAATGAATCTCAAACGACAATTGCGTTGATTCAGCATCTGTTGTACTTCAAGCTGCTCAAAAATCTTGTTTATGTAAGCAGCACCAGCAACAAAATTCGTTGCATTGTCTGATATCATCAGCCTGGGACATGCCCTTCTGGCTGCAAACCTTCTAAATAATTTGATAAAGGTTTCAGCAGACATATCAGTAGCTACTTCTAGATGTACTGCTCTAGTCGTAGCACAGGTGAACAAACAGATGTACACCTTAATAGGAACTTTGTCAACTGTTTTAGTTAAAATTATTGGTCCAGTGTAATCTACACCTGTCACCTCAACTGGAGTGACATGACATACTCTTTCAGAAGGGTATGGAGGTGGACCTGGATACTGACGTACTTGCATATCATAATGACGACAAGTTTTACAGTCTCTGATTTGTTTCTTCACACTTTGTCGACCTTGAGGTATCCAGTAGGATTGTCGTATATGACAAAGAGTGTCAGCTACACCACCATGTAACACGTTACTGTGGGCATTCTGAATAATCAGTCTTGTTAGCCAATGATTCTTGGGGATCAATACTGGATGTATTGTTTCCTTAGGTAGTGAAGAATTATGAATTCTTCCTCGACATCTTATAATTTTTTCTGAGTCGAGATAAAGTCCTAAAGAATTAATCATATCAGGTTTCTTTGGTGATTTATCCAAAGTTTCCAGAAATTTATACTCTGTAGAGAAAACATCTTTCTGTATTAACTTTATCCAGTATTTAATGGGTTCAAGTAATTCATAATTAGGTTTTATAACTTTAATGAATTTAAAGAAAAGAGCTGTAACTCTTAATAGTTTACCCAAAGATGAGTAATTAGTTCCATCAATGACTATTTATTTTGTGTCTGCAGTATTTAAACAGATTATTTCTGCGGTGTTCAAACAGACTGTTTCTTCTGGCATAATGTAAGCTTTTTGCTGTGGCCAGTTATTTTCACTAGAGAGCAAGTTAGGTCCATGAAGCCATAATTTATTATCCACAAATTTCTTGAGTGGGACACCACGTGACAACATGTCAGCTGGATTTTCTTGTGTAGAGACGTGGAGAAAGAGATAGTCTCTCTGCATCTCTCTTATTTCTGCTACTCTATTCTGTACATAGACCAATTTACTCTTATTATTTCTTAACCACTGGAGAACTGCTTCATTGTCACTCCAGATCACAGTTTTTTCAATAGTGAGATGATCAAGTACTTTGTTGAGATAGACAGATAATTTTGTACCTACATAGAGTGCTGTCAGTTCCAATTGTGGTACTGTTCTGACCTTCAAGGGTGCAACCCTGGCCTTTGAAGTAATTAAAGTACTTCCTTCAGCGTTACTCATGTAAGCTACAGCGCCATAACCTCTGACGCATTACAGAACACATGTAATGTGTACTTGTTTCCCTCTTGACCTATTTGTTTGGGAAATTTAATTTGATGAAGTTGTTTAAACTTCTTAGATATTTCATCCCATTCTTGACTCATTTCTTGAGGCAAGTTCTCATCCCAACCTATTTTGAGCTTCCAAGCATCTTGCACAAGCATTTTACCTTTTATGGTAATTGGTGAGACGAGTCCTAGAGGATCAAAACATTGTGATACCTCTGACAGCAAACTACGTTTAGTGAGTGTACTGCTTGATTTATTGGTTATCCTTTTGAGACTCAAAGTGTCTTCCTGTGTGTTCCAATTAAGTCCAAGCATGTTGTTGCATTCAGGAATTTCAGCTTCAGGGAAATCTTCTTTGATAAGTTCCCTTAATTGATTTGAATTAGTATTCCACATCCTTAGAGGCATATTTGCTTCTTTCATCTCCTTGTTAGCTTCTCTGTATAAGGATTTCAAATCCTCCTCTTTATTCACAGTACCTTGAAGATTGTCCACATATAAACTTTTCTTTAAGATTTCTTTGAAGGGACTTTCAGATTTCTTCAAATGTGTATTAAGAGTAGCTTCTAGTAAGAATGGAGAGGATGTTGCACCAAATAATACTGACTTGAAACGATGAGTTTTCACAGGACTTTGAGGATCATGTGGATTTTCTGGCCACAAGAATCGAGTATAATCTCTATCTATTTCTTGTAGTCCTACTCTTAAGAAAGCTTTGAAAATATCAGCCGTGTAGGCATATGGATTTGTGCGAAATTTCAACAGCACGTCTCCAAGCTTCTCAGTTAGTGAGGGTCCGGTCATTAGACAGTCATTAAGGCTTCCTACATCTTTATTTGCACGTGCGCTGCAATTGTATACAACACGTAGTGGAGTGGTTTCAGAATTTTTCCTGACTCCGTGGTGCGGTAGATAATGAGCATCTTTCTTCAACTTATCTTCGACTATTTCCTCAATGAATTTATTGTCTAACTGTTCTTGTATGATATTATCATAGACAGTCAGCAGCTCTGGATTCTTCCTGAGCTCATGTATTTATGCTTTCATTTGTCCGAAAGCCATGCGATAATTGCTAGGTAGATGTGGTGGATTTAATTTCCATGGTAACCTAACCCAATACTGTCCATCTTCATATTTGACAGTGTCCAAATATTGCTTATAAGTCTCAGACTCCTGTGGGCTTGGTTTATTTACATCAAAACCTATCGCATCTAACTCCCACAACTTGTCAACTGGTTCATTCATTTCTTCCAGTAATGATAATTTTTGCTGTGGTACATGATCAGCAGTTATTCTTGTAACTAGTACATTTTCTACTGAATCAATTTCAGCTTCTTTCCCGTTTTGAGAGGGAATTGGACCACATATCATATGACCTCCAGCTGTTTTCAGCAAGTGAACATCATGTTTACTTACTATATTTTCCACAAAACAGTGATAGTAATCACTTCCAATGATTAAATCAATTGGACTAATTGTGTCCGTCTGTATGTCAGGACAGGCTAACTTGACCTTGGCTGCCCTCAGTGCTGCAACTGTATCTCTTAATCCCCGGATCTGCACTGACTTAGGCAAATCATCGACTACCACAGCTTCTACTGTCTTTTTCCCGTTTCCTAGACCAACAATGAATCTGGCTAGGTCATATTTCTGCTTACCAGAACTTTGGAAAAATCCAGCTATTTCTAACTGTATTTTGGCATGGGGTTGTTTATTCAGTTTTTGCAACACTGTTCGTCTTATGAAAGACCTTTGTGATCCTTGATCAAATAGTGTTAGCACATTGGTTTTGTGTAATTTATTGGATAACTCTACTCGAGCTATTGGGAGAGCAGTCGATTTAGACTTATCTCTCACATTTAATGCTGCTGTTTGTTGACTTCCTGACTCTGTGGAAGTCGGTTGTTTAAGTGCTTGGGCATAATGCTGTATGATGCATTCCCTTGCATTTAAAACACTTCTTCAGTGAGCATTTACCTCCCTTGTGTTCACCTAAACACTTAGTGCACCTTTTCAGCTGTTGAGCACGTTGTTTCCGTGCCTCCATTGTTGTGTATTGAATGCAATACTGTGCCCAATGTGTTCCATCACAAAGTACACATTTTGGAGTACGTTTATGTGTGACAGTCTGTTTACTGTCTGTTGTGTTCACAGCTTGATAAGTGCCTACATGGAATTTCCTATTATGTGGTTTAGTGGGAGTAGGTACACTCTTGTTGTACTGAGTTGAAGGTTTATTATCCACAACAGGATTGGTGGATTTCTCATCTTGTCTCGTTGCTTGCATGCATGAGACTATTGTTTGTAAACCATCGCTAATTTCTTCACAAGTGAAATAGCGTTTATTGAACATAATAATTAAACGTTCAATGGTCTGTATTGACAGTTTATCTTGTATAATACCACTGATAAACCAATCACATTGCCTTAGCTCATATTTAATTCCTAGAGTTCTAAGACTATTGTCTAAAGTGATTCTAAATGACTGTAAGTCTGAAAGACAATGTTTGGGTGGTTTCAAGCTTGATATTAAGACTGCATGTCTAACCCTGGCTTTGTCAGCATCAAGGTAATTATCTGCTAAGACACGTAAGGCTAAGGCATAATTGCCTTTGACCACCGGAAATGATTTAATCAGTTCATAGGGTTCACCTTTCACGAAATATCTGAGATAATTGAACTTAGGTATCTCATCAATGTCCGTACGTGAATTCACTAAAGAATTAAACCCACTAATGAACTCTTCGTAATCATTATCTTCAAAAATAGGCATAGCCAATTTGGGAAGACTCGGTAAGCCTACACCAGATGTGGCAGGTGTGGGGACAGGTGTCTGACCACTAATTTTTTTTTTTATATTTTATTTAAAAAACAATTCTGTACACAAAAAGCACATACATCTACATGCTCGTTAACAAATAAGGTCATTTTCAATATCCAAAACAAACATCACATATATAAACCCAATATAACAGCTACAATGCCCCATTCGTACATGAATAATCAAGAAACAACTGTATAGTTCTGTCTCCTCATAGTATCACGTACCAACAGCAAAATACAATAACCATCAATTACTTAGTATCACAATATAGCCCTATACACTTATCCCCCCCCCTCCCTCGTCAAGAAACAATGCATACACTGTAGGTGTTTCCTAACAAGTAAACACAAAAAAGCACAAAAGGTTAAGAATCAATACTTAACAGTGTACATGACATCCTCTCCAAATATATGTACAACAGATCAGGACACACTTTTGCAAGTTGACATTGGTAAATATCATTACATGGAACAAAAAAACTGTATTTATCGTACAGTTAAGTATAACATATTTCGTCCCCTGGGGACCTCTCACTATACACTCAATGGAGTATTGCCAACAGGGAACTCCCTAAACCCCTCACAAAATGCTCATATAGTAATATGCCGGCACAAAATTTACACAGAGACGCCCACCACAGGCCACGTCCCCAAGGAACTCTGCAGTGTTCACAACACACGTTTCAGTACCCAAATGTTATATCATACACACTACTGAACACTATATGCAGGTATGAAGCAATGCTACTAGTGTTCCTGCCCCAGTCATCCTATAATAACATATCGCATACAAACCCCCAGTACATAAACCTATGTACACCCTTACATGCTCATATTGTTCTATTATTACAATATGAAGGCCACATTTTCTCCACTCACCAGTCACACAACACACACATCACATGACACCTCATCACCTGACTCCACAGTGATCAGGTAACCCAACGTAAAACCCATTACATGAAACTAATCCCCCTCCACCCCCACCCCCCAGTGCGTCCTGCAAGTCTCCCACCACACATACCATATCCTACCATGTCCATCGTTTCCCGTCATAACATAAGGCATAGTCTTTCTGTCTCCCACAACCCACCATCCTCTAAAAAAATCCACTATCATACCCCCCCTCTATAACTCATCTAGCAGAAATACAGTACATGCCACACCATTTCTTCCAATCCACACCTACTACAACACCCATCCCTTACCATTCCCATTTGAAATAGCAGAGCCTTCGAGGCCACTGCCCCATGTAAAAACCGGTACATAAATTCCCAATCCCTAGCAGTTATACGCAGACTCTTGAACCCCTTCCATATCAATCCCCAATCATACACAGGGTACTCTGCCACACCTACTAACACCTGGCTTACTCCCCCCACCCTCTCCATCGCACTCGATGCTAATTTATGCGGCTGCCTCATAACCACAAGACATCGCAAAAGATCCCAACACTGTCGCAATGCTGCTCCTGCCCACCACCTGTGCACCTCATTCTCCACCCACCCTACACAAGTTCCATGCTCTCCCCCCCATCGCACCATACATCGTTTCACATACAGGCACATCAATCTACGTTCAACACTTATGAGTCCTAGCCCACCCAACTCCACCCGGCTCCTAACCACCTCCTTTCTAATCCAATGCTTACCTGCCGCCCACACATACCTAAAAACCTTTAACTCCATCCCACGCACATCCGTTTGCAATAGAGAAAAATCGCACCCACATGCCATAACTTGCTGTATATTAACGTATTCACAGCTAGCACATGTTGCTGTAGCGTAAGATCCCCTGCCCTCCAACCCTCTAACCTAGTCACTGCTGCTTTCACGACCCTCCCCGAATTCATAGTCCTAGCCAACTTACTGTCACACATATACATTATACCACATATTCTTATGGCCTCCTCAATAACCCACCCATACCTCGCCCCCAACCTCCCACCCACCCATCTACCCACCTCCAACAGTCGTGACTTTGCGCAATTAATACGCATCCCCGTCGATCCACAAAACCCTTGTAAAATCCTAGCAATATTGTCAAAACCCTGCTCCGTGCTCACCAAAATTGTGGTATCATCCACATACCTTACTATTCTAGGCTTCTCCCCCACCACCCTAGTCCCTCTCCCTACTCCTTCCTCCATCAACCTATTAAAAGGGTCCTGCATACAGGCAAACAAAATCTGCGACAGAGGACATCCCTGTCGCAGACCCCTACCCATTCCCACTTTTCTACCCAGTCTCCCATTTACCTGCACCTGTATACCTGCCTCACTATACAACGTCTCAACCCAAGTTACCACTTCCTCCCCAAACCCCTGCTTCCTCATGATTTCATACAAAGCCACTCTCTCAACACTATCATAAGCCCCCTTCCAATCCAGTGCCAACACCCCCCCTTCTGGCTCACAATCTATAAAATCCTTTATACGCTCATGACCTTGAATCATACTACGCCCCGGGATTTCACACTGTCCTTCCGCAATCACTCGGTGTATCACACGCTTTATCCTATTTCCTAATATCTTCGCAAAAATCTTATAATCCGCGTTCATCAACACAATCGGCCTATAATTACTCATCGCCTGTATCTCCTTACCCTTCTTCACCAACACTACCACTCCCACGCCCTGCTCCTTGCCCATTTTACCTCTTTGCTTCATGGTATTCATCAACCTAACAAGACAACCCCTCAACACATCCCAATGTTCGCTATAAAATTCATTCACAATACCATCCATACCTGGCACCTTACCCCTACTCATCCCATTCACCGCCTCCCACACCTCCACCTCCATAATCTGACCCTCCATTTTCTCCTCCCTATCTTCCTTACTCACTATCTCGTGTATTCTATCCAGTATAACATTCCTCTCACACTTCCCCCATAACACACTCCGCATATGTCCCTCAAACCATTTATCCACATACACTCCAATCGCTTCAGTTGTTCTAATCCTCTGCCCCGAGACGTAACTTTCGAACCCTTCCTCTACAACCATACAATCCACAGTTGTCGCATCTCTCCTCATTCTACATTTACCCAAGACATGCTTTGAAGGTCTATCACCCCACAATACATCCTCCATTCGTGCTCTCACCTGATACCCATTGAATCTTTCATTCTGCAATTCCTTCAATTTATCCCTCAAAGTCAATATTTCCTGCATGTTTTGACGGCCCCCCCTTTCATAACAACTATTCAACTGCCCCTCCAGGTATTTTTGTAGCCCATATCTCCAACACGCCTCCTCCCTTCCCAACCTCATATGATACTCACGAATACCCACCTTAGCACAATTCTCCCACCAGCCTATCACATCCTCTATATCCTTACCCCGTTCCCAAAATTCAAGCCACCATGATGCAAAACTTATCCTCCTGTCCTCCCTAACCAATAAACTGGAATTTAACTTCCAATACCCTTTATACATTTTCGCCACTCCTTCCCAATGCACCTCCGCTAGAACTGCACGGTGATCCGAGAAACCCACGTCCATCGTTTGCACCCTACCTACTCTCACCCCTCTTGTCACATACAGTCTATCCAATCTAGCCTCGTACCCCTGTCGCACAAAAGTGTGCTCCACCATGTCCCCCACCCCTACCACATCTCTTAAATCCACACAATTCAATAAATCCCTTAAAGCTGCTAACACACAACCCGCCCCCCGAGGCTCCACGTCCTTGTTTCGGATCACACAATTAAAATCCCCCCCAACTATAGCCACCTCAGCCAAGCCCCCCAAAGCATATATCATATAATCATTAACAAAATCTATCTTGACCTGTCGAGACTGTTCTGCTGGCATATAGACTCCCACGAAACTAACTCTCACGCCACTCCACTCGCCATCCACCTTCACACCCCTACCTTTCCCCCACTTTTCCCATGCCAATAAAGTAAAAGGGCTCGACATCTGTATAATCACTGCCACTCCACCCTTTAACCTCTCCGATGATCCAGCATACACTTGGTACCCATTCAATCATAAATTGCTTCCACACCTAAAATTATGCTCCTGAATAAATCCCACTTGCACACCAAGTCGTCGTAGAGTCCCCTCAACCCACCTCCTCTTCACTTCTGCCCTTAACCCATTCACATTAATTGTTACACACTGGAAAATAAATGCGTTGGTTTGCCCTTCGGCCTCTGTGGCAGCGGCACTTCAGACAATCCCTTACTCCTACTCTTAGTAACACTTTTCCCTCCCTTAATACTGTTCTTACCACCCGCCGTTCCTTGTAACTTTTCTGTCTCAAGCTGCGCCGCTGTCACTAAAGGTTTCTTACATGCCTTCTGTGCAGGGGTTGAGATGTCATCACTATCAGAGGTTGTACCCGCTCGCTTACGTGAGCCACTCACCACATCCATACCCTCACAACTTTCACTCTGGTGTATTTCCGCACTGACAGTCTTGCTCACCAAGGCCGGACAACCCAACCCATCACACCCCTGGTCAGCCCTTACTCTGACCTCCTGCCCCACACCTCCATCGTCACCCTCACTCGGCACTAACAAAGGTTCATTCAATATGTCCTGCAACACCTCAGCCAATGGCAGGTCCATACATCCTTCCAATGTTTGCTCCACCTCTTCCACCGTCACGGGTCGCTCCACCTCTTCCACCGTCACGGGTCGCTCCACCTCTTCCACCGTCACGGGTCGTTCCACCTGTGCCACTGTTGGTAACATGTGACAGGGCTCCTCCACGCCCCTGACGATGTCGCTCCACAATCTTGATGGCTGCTCCTCTTTTTGTACCGGACGATCCTTCCCATGCTCACCGTCATCATCCCTCACTCGCCCACCAACTGCATCTATGCCTGGTTTCGGCCCACCTCTTCTCATACAGTCTGATGCAACATGGTCATAAGCACCACATATACGGCATGTACGTCGTTGCCCCATATACGTTACGTACACCTGTGTACGAAATTCCGTCAGGACCACATAGGACGGTATGGGGTGTCTTAGCGTCATTTTTAACGAGAATGAGCCCTCTGGAAGGCCCTCCAGGGGCCCCTCGGTCCATCTACCAGCCTTTGCCATATGTACAATCCCATATGCACTAAATACCTTGCTGATGTTCGCATGGTCCATTTCAAACGGAACATTCTGTACCCGTACCCAAGTGTACGTACGGGATACATCCTTCAGACGTACCTGTAGAGTCGAATTCACAGTGTAGATCTTATCCTGATGTTTATCAATTAGGTTCTCATAAGCCGTCGCCGTCAGTAGTTTAACGAAGACTCTGTTTACCCCATTCAATGCCACACCGTAGAAATCAGCCATGTCAATATCGTATACATCTCGTAGTATCAATGGTAAAACAGTGGCCACAGTCGCTGGTTGCAGTGCCCCAACTCACCATATCTATACACACAGTGTTGATCCTCCTTCTGTTGGCTGCCACCATGTTGGTGAAAACAGAGTTGTCCAAAGTTGCCGCCAGGGGACAGAGCTCAGTGCAGCACACCCGTACGCCTCAAGAGCCGGGTGGCGAATGACCAAACTAATTACAGTAAGTTTTTGCGACAAAGTGTTGTGGCAGATAGCCTGTATTCCTGTCCACCTTAATTGTTGCCTACTAAAGGTATCTAAAACACTTTTAATTTCTTCCTCTGATGGGTTTGTATCTAGAAATTCCCTTTCGTAAATCTCGTAGCCTGAATTAATGATTTCCAGACGTTTATTAAATAATTGAGATTTAATTTCCAACTGATCATAGTCTATATTTGTGTCTTGGGTTAAACCTATACAGACGGAAATTAATTGCTCCAATTGAGTAATTTTCGTCTGTAATGTGTTGAATTTTGTGGTTAATGACGACATTTTGCTAGTATAATGACTAACAGCACACTTAGAGTGTTTAAAAAATCCAGCTGAGTTTGTTTTGACTGTGTCAGGACACTGCTGACCCACTAACTGTGTCTCTCAAGGTCAGAGTACTTATGGACGAAACAACACGTGGTTTGTTTATGTCCAGAATAGCTGTCTCAGCACTGACGTCATTTCACACATTATATATTTCACTGTATACATTACACATATATATTCAATGTTTATATACATACATATGTCACTGTTACAATGTTAATTAATATGAAAGTTTAAACTTAATATCAGTTCCTATATTATATAAGAGACAAACATAATACACAGTTTCTTCTCTTAATTTGTGTCTATAAACATTATAAACACTGTGTGTATATGTAAACTGTTTATACTATACACATTCACAGACCAGCTGTACGCCAGTCAGTCTGCTTCTCTGCTGACTTAAGCAGAAATTGAAGTGTTGCTCCCGCGTGGGTGAGTGGGGTGCCCCCCCCAGTACTGTTCCCCAACCTTAGGTGACCCGACTACCGTTTTCTTTTCTGGGTGTGGGGTTAGCGCTTGCCTGCTCGCGTTTTCTATACCTCGCGAGAGCTTCCCATACTCTTTGAATGA
The DNA here is from genome assembly GCA_009830355.1 of Cherax destructor. Taxonomy (NCBI): domain Eukaryota; kingdom Metazoa; phylum Arthropoda; class Malacostraca; order Decapoda; family Parastacidae; genus Cherax; species Cherax destructor. The sequence goes on along the minus strand of WNWK01013860.1, from coordinate 35,451 downwards.
GAGTAGGGACCCATATATTCTGGTTTCTTTTGTAAAAACAATAGTTTTACAGCTTTTCTCGAAGGACCTTGGATCGTAGACATTTATACACTGGAGTATAAATCTTTGGACCACCATGTGGCCACTCTCCTGGTTCGAATACGACCAAACTTCCGCTTCGTAAGGACCAAAACTTCCGATTCGTAAGGACCAAAACTTCCGATTCGTAAGGACCAAAACTGTGGAGGATGTGCTCCTACGATAAAATGAACTTTATAACTTGCTACTTAGCTTATTGATGAATCCAAGAAGTCGCAGCCATCCCCAACTTCTTCACAGGGGAAACATCTATGGCCTCATTCTCCACTGGGCTGTATGGTAAAAACATCACATATGAGTATTATATATTGCCCCAAAGGAGCGTATGTCCATATTTCAGTCTTTAATGGACTGAAAGGCGGTTTACTCACGTGTTTGGACTTAAAAGTCCACGCATAACTGCCGTCAATAGGTAAATTTTGATGTTCGTGTAATACAAGAACTGCGCATTCCCTGTTTGACAAGAACACAAAAACATACCTTGCTCGTGTAACTTTGAGCGATGGTGTTGGCTCCACCATATACGGCGGAAATGCTGTCTTGATTGTAGAATGCCGCTGAAGAGTTACCGTCTTGTTTCGATGGAGTTCACTTCTGAATATACTGGGATATTGATGTTATTCACTAAACGCGTTGGAACAGAGTTCTTATCTTATTTTCCAACGTTAGTGGAGATTAAATTAGAATAACGGACGCGTACGACTAATGTCTTTGTTGAGTTACGTCGCCTCACGTCATATGACCTCCACGGAGCCCCTATTCAATCTGATCCCTCGTGGTGCCTCGTGGCGCCGCGGGGCTTGGCATGCTGAGGTCAGCACAATTTCAACAATTGCTACATGTTGCTACAAGTGGCAATTAAAATGTTTGTGTTCTCTAAATATTTAGAGCCCTGGAACACATGATTGCAATGTTCAAGTATAGAAACTAATACAACAGTTTACTGTAATCTTCCTGTTACGGCAAAGAGTTACATTTATCTCAAATGTCTATAAAGTCACATACACACGCGCTGCTACTTGGTCAGACCACGTGACACACTGTGGTCAGTACATCTGGTCTGAGTTATTTTGTTTATGCACCCAGACTCGCCTCGTCTGGCCCCTTCCTAATGGTGGAAAGGGTGGGACCCTTAGCAAGGGTAGTAAGGGCACATACCCCCTCCTTTGGAGAATTTTCTCCACAGGGTGCTTAAGGGACATGAGAGGATTAAGGGTTTTTTAGATGGTGGTAGGGGGGGGGCATCTTAGCTTTGGACTGGAAAGAGGCATATGACAGTGTGGAACGTGAGGTGTTTTGAGGTGATGAGGAGACAGGGTTTTGGGGAGGAAGTAGTGGATTGGGTTCGGTCATTATATGAAGGTTCTTGCATTAGAATACAGGTGAATGGCAGGCTTGGGGGTGTGGTGGAGATGGATAGGGGTCTGCGACAGGGTTGTCCCCTGTCGCAGATTCTCTTTGCATGCGTGCAAGATCCATTCTATAGATTAGTGGACTGTGGGGTACAGGGAGGGGGAGGTGGAGGGATAGAGGGTGACATGGGTTATGTAGATGACACCACAGTGCTCTTAGGGAATGTGGTTGGTTTTGAGACAGTTCGGAGGTGTTTAAGGACTTTTTGCGAGGCCACTAGGATGAGCGTGAATCGTGCGAAGTCGAAAATGTTGGAGGTAGGATCCTGGGGGAGCTTGGGTCAGGGGTATGGGTGGTTCGTGTTGGATAGCATCACTATCTGTGGAATTGTATACATGAGGGATAGGAATCAGACGAGAGAGGTGAATTCAGGTCGAGCGGTGCAAAGGGCGAAGTTGTGTATGTCTGCATGGAGGCCGAGTGATCTCACTTTGCGACAGAGGATACTTGCTGTCAATACATTGGTCTACAGTAGGATTTGGTATGTTGCTGGCGTGTACCCACTGTTGCAGGTGGATGTGAAAGAGTTGGAGCGTAGAGTATTCAAGTATATCTGGGCGAATGGGAGGAATTGGTTGCGGAAGGAAATTGTTGGGAACGGGGTAGGGATTGGTGGTTAGGGTTTAATATGGTTGGAGCGGAGACTGGTGTGTATGTATGTGAGACGGTGCTTGGTGAGGAGAGGGGGCTTGGGGGGAAAGGAGGAGGGTGGTGTGGGGGTCGTATTGAGGGAAATGAGTGAATGGTGGGGGGGAAAGGAGTTAGATTACTGTAGAGATTTGTTTAGGAATTTATTGGTAATTAAGGAACCACATAAAATGAAGGTGAATGGGATGATGGGTCTTGGTGCGGAGGCTAAGGTAGTAGAGGGTGCAGCGTTTTTTCCAGTATATGATTGGGTTCGGATATGGAGGGGTTTTCGAGGACTTAGGTTACGCGCAAGAGATCGGGAACAGATGTACAGATTTTTACATGGGGCGGTAGCGTCTAGGGCAGTATTATTCAGTATGGGGTTAGTACAGGAGGGCAGGTGTGAGAGGTGTGGTATGTTGGAAACTGTCTTGCATGTGTTATATTTCTGTGAAGCTTTGGGGCCGGTGCGGGAGGGGATGGGGAGGGTGGTATGCAAACTTGGGGGAGGGGGGATACAGGTGTTGAGGGCACTGTTCCTGGACTTGGGAGGATTGGATGACAGGGTTAGGAGAGGCCTAATGTATTGTTTGGTTGATTTCGTGTGTGGGTCATGGAGATTGAGGGAGGTGGGAATAAGGGAAAGAATTAGGGCATCGGCTGTGGTAATGTACCGTACAAAATGTAGAAACAGGCAGGTGTATGGGAGGGATTGGGATAAGGATTTTAGTTGGCTTATAGGAATTTCCGGGTGGGAGAGTTATTAAGTGGGTTTGTAGGAGTTTAAGGGGGCTTGGCTCTGCGACTTGCTTGGGAATGTACGGTTGTGGCTTTGGTATGGCCAGGATGTTGATTGTGATTGACTGAAATTGGTACGGTTGAGGGGGGGGCGGCGTTTTGGTGGGTGGGGACTGATGACCTTTATAATGGGTGACGGGAGACAGATGGGTTTGGGTGTGTATGTTGTGTGATCGAGTGGGGATGTGGATTTGTGTGTGTGGGTTATTAAGGGGGGGGGTTGTAATTGGGGAAGAGTAAGGGTTTGTCCAGTTCAGTGCTGGGTGTTCAGTTATGGTGTAAGTGTGTTGATGTGGAGTGTTATTATTGAAGTTTGTGTATGGTCTGAGGTACTGAAACCTGGTTGATGGGTCGGTGGACTTCAGGCAGATTCAAGACTTGGTGATGTTAGCGAACGGTAACATGTTTGGTTACTGTCACATGAATTTGGTGTACTTTTTATATAGTTTTCGTCGTTGTACTCGGAGATGGCAATGTTTTGACTTGTCATGTGCAGTGGAACTGTGTCAATAATGAAAAGGACAGGTGGTACTTGTGGTATCAAGTTCTGGGTGTGAGTGGGTATACGTGGAGTGCATGTCATCTGTATGATTGAGTATAATATATATTGTGCCTGTGTGTGGAATACTATAGTAATTAGTGAGAAATGTACATCGTTTGGTGTACGACATTGCTGTACCAGTGGATGTAGAGTGATAATGGCTTGGAGCTTTTATTATATTGGAATGGACAGATATGTGGTACACGGATCAGGCTACAGTGGTGATTTACGCTATCTGTTTTATATATTGTACATTCATCCTGATGTATTAGTGACTAAGGTACGGCACTGTACCTTATATCCCTGTCTATGTCCGATATGAGGATGAGGAACAGGACGGGAGCGAGTACTGTGCCTTGTGGAACAGAGCTTTTCACTGTAGCCGCAAAGTCTATGTATATAACATCTTCATTTTGTTCGTCTTCTAGAGCATCCAGAACTTTGTCGTAGTGGTCCAGTAGTTGGGACAGACAGGAGCGACCTGCTCTAAACCCATGCTGCCCTGGGTTGTGTTGTTGATGTGTATATAGATGAGTAGCGATCTTGCTTCTTAGAACCCTTTCAAAGATTTTTATGATATGGGACGTTAGCGCTATTGGTCTGTAGTTCTTTGCTATTGCTTTACTGCTGCCTTTGTGGAGTGAGGCTATGTCTGTTGTTTTTAGTACCTGCGGGACGACCCCAGTGTCCATGCTCCCTCTCCATAGGATGTTAAAAGCACGTGATAGGGGCTTCTTACAGTTCTTGATGAACACGGAGTTCCATGAGTCTAGGCCTGGAGCGGAGTGCATGGGCATGTCATTTATTGCCTTTTCGAAGTCATTTGGCGTCAGGGTAATGTCAGATAGGCATGCATCTGCCAAGTTCTGTGGCACTCTCATAAAAAAAAATAATTTAGGTCTTCGACTTTCAGTCTGGTTAGCGGCTCGCTAAAAACTGAGTCATACTGGGACTTTATTAACTCACTCATTTCCTTGCTGTCATCTGTGTAGGACCCATCTCGTTTTAGTAGGGGCCCAATACTTAATGTTGTTCTCGACATTGATTTGGCATAAGAAAAGAAATACTTTGGGTTTCTTTCAATTTCATTTATAGCTTTTAGTTCTTTCCGCGTTTCTTGATTCCTGTAAGTTTCTTTTAGTTTTAATTCGAGTTTTGCTATTTCTCTGACCAGCGTCTCCCTACGTATTTCAGATATATTGGCCTCTTGTAGTCGCTCCGTTATTCTCTGCCTTCGCCTGTATAGGGAGCGCCTCTCTCTTTCTAGTTTACATCTTCTCCTTCTTTTCCTTAAGGGAATTTGCCTTGAGCAAACCTCAAGTGCCACAGAGGTAATTTGTTCTAGATATAGGTTAGGATCCGTGATGCTTAGGCTATCTTCCCAGTTTATATCATTTAGGACTTGGTTTACTTGGTCCCACCTTATGTTTTTGAATAAAACCAAGGAAGGCCTCTTTAACATGGACGGTTTTCCTCTCAAAATCAATTTCTATGTACCTCACTACTCTGACATCTGCTCTCTGTGTGCCTGGTCAGGACTCGAGTCGAACATGAGACCAGTGTACTTGGCTTTATGAATGTTTCTCAGTAAACTCTGGCGGACAGTGGATGTCATCATGTGAATGAATGCCATCATGTGAAAGACAAGACGTGGATCCAGGATTAATTTCCACACGAATGAAGTGTTCTTTCATGACAGGGTCAAAGATGGCCAGTAGTTTCAGTAAGTCAAGAAAGTTTCCTACATTGGAGTCATCGTCCAGCTGAAATGACTCCCTGTGTCCTCGCAAAGACAGATTCTGAGTCGCAAGGAATTTTATGCAATGAAGGATTCTCGTCAAGATAATCACACCACTTCTACTTTTCCTTCTCAGTCTGTGACTGAAGTTCTGCCTCAGTAGCTATTCTATTTTCAGCTAAATTTCTTTCCATTTCTTTCCACTGTGTGAAGCACTCCTGATGATTCTTAGCATTTTCATGAACATTAATCATTTCAGATGTTTTCCGTTGGTTGAATCCACTTTGATGCTCCAATGAGGACTGGTGGTCTGATCGGGAATAGAGAAGACAACAAATACAAAATGCAGACTTTTTGAAGGGGAATAGACCAGACATGAGTGAGTCACTTCCTCCCATGACCATTTCCCAATTTGCTCTTGAACCAAGTTTCGTTCATTGAGTGTTATTTGTTGGTAAGAAAGGCCCCTCACTGTTCTGGAAATGCTTCGAACCCGGGTTTATTACTTCTGTTCTCAACAAATCAGACAGAATTGCTTTTCCAGCGTCCTTGTCGAACTTCAGAAGTCCAATGTCATGCTGTTCAATCGCTTCTGGTATGAGAGTTTGAAGCTCTTTGACACCATCCAGTTCACTCGGGTCAGTGCTGTCAGGTTCAATCTCGTCACTACTGAATATCGCCACCACCAACATTGTCTTCCCCTCCGGTCATGTCCACGTTCTCTCTGGCAGCCTCACTTTTAATCTCGTCATACTCGGATTTATCTGACTGGACTCCTCGGCTTGTGACGCATTTGTACTTGATCCATCTGCAGATACGAACAAACTTGCAGCAGGTGCATGTGACTCCATGGAATGTGTCGAACAAATTGTTCCAGGCTTTTGAAAGAAGAGCATGAAGAACTTGCTCGACTTTTTGGCTTCCTCCACCTCCAACTTTCGTCTTTTCCATCCTTCAACTCCACTTTCCTTCTTCGTGAAGAAATGTTTCAGGGTCTTTTTACACAATGCTCTGAAAAAAGTATATGTCACTTTTAATAAGAACAATAAACTTCACAGATTTTTCTAAGAGTTCTAGACTTACTACCTATTATGAACACAGGTATGGTAAGGCCTGTGTACCTGGTCGTAATGGGATTAAAGTGGAGCAAACAAATCTCAATAGTATATGACTTGCATTTCCTTCACCAAATTTTAACACTACGTATAATATGTATATTGGTGGAATAGTAAGTGTACAACACCGTGAAACAAGAAGGCAAAAACAAGAGAATGCACCATGCTCGACCAGCAGCCCATACAGGTCTGTCAGTTCGCTTGGCACTAGAGAACCACGTTGCTTCAGCTTTGGCGGGCTTATCTGTGATGGACCAATGAACCAAGGTACTGATTTAACGATGGGTACCCTATTGATCAAAAATAAACTCTTAGCACCCGGTTCGCTGGTTGGGAGGCAGCCTATTCAGGAGTATGACGTATGCTGAATAAAATGTAATATACTCTTAGCATGCCACGCCCCACCACAAAAGGGCTCTAACAGCCAAGACAAGGCCTCCCTTCCACGGGTAGTGTGCCACCATGGTACTGAACAACAATGGAACTGCCTTTCCTCTCAACCATCCAGCTCACTAGATTGTGTACATCTTTCAAGAGAGTTTTAGTCAAACTCTACCTAAGAGGGATAGAGCAGACAGTAGGTCTAACGTTGGTTCAAGGCACCTGTGGACGGCAGCAAGTGTCCCCTCACTAAAAAAAACTATAAAGATTTTCATACACGGGAATAAAAAAAAGAGCTTACTACCAATATGATCACTAACACGTCCTAACTGTATAGCATCTGCTATACAGTTATCCTTCCCAGATATGTGGAGGATTTTAATGTTGTACATAAGAACATAAGAAAGAAGGAACACTGCAGCAGGCCTACTGGCCCATGCGAGGCAGGTCCAAGTCTTCCACCAGCTTAAGCCAATGCCCCAACCCAGCCAGGTCAGGTTACATTCACTTATGGAAGGAGCACGGCATCTGACCTAGTAGCACAAGCTAGTCAGGACCAACTCACACTCACCCACACCCACTCATATATTTATCTAGCCTATTTTTAAAACTACACAACGTGTTAGCCTCTATAACTGTACTCGGGAGTTTGTTCCACTCATCGACAACTCTATTACTAAACCAATGCTTTCCTATATCCTTCCTGAATCTGAATTTATCCAACTTAAAGCCATTGCTGTGAGTCCTGTCAATACTACATATTTTTAGCACGCTATTTGCATCCCCTTTATTTATTCCTGTTTTCCATTTATACTCCTCAATCATATCATCCCTAATTCTACGCCTTTCTAGAGAGTGCAGATTCAGGGCCTCAGTCTATGCTGTGAGGGAAAAGTGGAGTATAATTGGGTGTTAAGGTTGTTAGTCAGCCGGCGATCATTCACGGGTTCAGCCGGTGCTTCCCTCTAGCGGGCCGAGGCAGAACCCCACCCTATTCTGGTGGTAGTTACCTTACCTGGTGAACAGCAAAACTGTAGAGAGTCACTACACCTCCACACTTCTGATCAGGTAAGGTGATCTACCAGGTGTATATTTTGTTTGTGGTTGTTTTATGGTTACCATTAATTTCTTCCATCTTAAAGTGAACTATCCTTTTTCTTTCTTATGTGTTATGTTTGCTTACTTGTGGTAACCATTCAGCTGGCACAGACGCCCGGTTTGAAGGAGCAAGTATACGTCCATGCGGACTCATTCTCTGACGCTTACTCACGCGCATATACATCTTACCTACCGCGACCAAGTGGCATACCAGAATTTGTAACATCTGCCCAGGATAACCATCCAACATCTCATCTACACCCGAGACTCATCCTGGGCCTTATATTCTTCTACTCTACATCCTGCCACAACCACAACGGCCTACTTCTTTTTTATTAAAACTCTGAAAATCCTTTGTTTATTTCCTACCCAAGAGTCTGTAATTTTTTTTATTATTTTCTCCATTATATTTTGTTCAGGTGGAAGGCGTTGCCCTGACAATCCTCATAGGGAAGATTTCTGATACAAGGGATCAACTTAGTCATCCGCTACATAATATTATATGTTTGGCCTGGTTAAATGCCTCTTGGCAATCGAAGGTCCACTGGAAATTAACTTTACTGCTGGTAAGTGAGGTTAGGGGGGCTACAACATCTTGAGGGATTTCTTATTATGCGGTACTGGGTAATGCTTAATAGTGAGAACTTTAGCTAATTTAGGAGCCACTTGGCTCAAGAAAGTAATACTAGACAGGCCAAAGGATGACTTAAGTTAACTGTTAACTAAAAATATCTGAACCTCTCAAAGAGAGCTTTAAGTCGGGAAATATGTTGATTCCATGTATCGGAAACTACTACTATATCGTCCAGATAAGTTGTCGTGCCTTGATGTCCTTTAATAGCCTGATGGATCAACTTTTGGAACGTGGCAGGCGAGTTCTGCATTCTGAATGGGGTCACAGTATACATATTGATGTCCTCCTAGAATTACGAAGGCAGAAATTTCCTTCGCTTTATTGGTTAAAGGAACCTAATAGTAACTTTAAATTAATGAGGTCTAGTTTGGAAATAAAAGGGGCATTACCGACAAAGTCCACTCCATCATCAAAACGTGGCAGAAAATAAGCATCCGGAACAGTGACCTCATTCACCTTATGGTAGTCTGTACACATTCAGAACCCTCCATCAAACTTCTTATCAAGGATGCACAGTGATGCCCAATGATCGGACTCCTCCACTAATCAGTGTTCTAACAGAAATGCTACCCCCTGGAGAAGTAGCCTCTGTTTTTCAGGATTAACTCTGTAGGGGGAGAGTTTAATAGGCCTAGTATTTCCAAAATATACATCGTGATATTCCAAGGTACATTTTTTTGGAACATCCGAAAATATGTCAGAATAAGTTTTGTAAGAGATTAGTTAGAATTTTTATTTGATCTTTAGCAAGTCCCAACATTATGAAGCGAAGGTCTGAAGGAGAAATGAGTTAGAGAGCTTAATTTTAATGTCTGAAAGTGTGTGCAAGGAATAAGGGTCATCTACAGAAGCAGAGGACAAAGCCATTACTAGGACTTCAGGTGGGTTATTAAACAATTATTTTGATTGTGTGGTAAATTTTTCTTGTCTTGGGTTTATCAAAGGACGCTACGACATAATTTACATCAGAGATTTTGCTTATTATTTGCATTGTCCCATAAATCTAGCTTTTAAGATGTGGCCAGGTATAGGTTCCTGTACCAGCTCCTTGTCTCCTGAATTAAAAGGAACGAAAAATTTGCATTTTTGTCATACCTCTGTTTCATAGTGTTATAAACAGATTTTAAATTAGCCTTAGCCAACTTTAAGAAGGATTGCAGAGTGCTTTGCAGGAATCTTCTCCCATCCCTAGAGAGTGTTCTAAGAACTTTCACGGAACACATACGTACGATAAAGCCCCTAAATTACTGGGAACTGCTTCTACAGCGCTACTGGCGAATTGCTCGTTCCATTGGCATAAAATATCAACGAACTCTTACTACTGCCCAGCTACTGACAGTATTCGTACCAAATAAAAGGCTGAAGCAAGTAACATGGAATATCAAACTGAGATGTCTGCTTGATTTGTATTCCCTGGAACGCAGGCAAAGGAGATGCATAATAATATACACTTTGAAAATCCTAGAGGGATTAGTACCAAACTTGCACACGAAAATCACTCGCTGTGAAAGCAAAAGACTCGGCAGGAGATGCAACATTCCCCCAATGAAAAGCAGGGGTGCCACGAGTACACTGAGAGAAATCACTAAGTGTCCGGGGCCCAAGACTGTTCAACTGCCTCCCAGCATACATAAGAGGGATTACCAATAGACCCCTAGCTGTCTTCAAGAAGGCACTGGACAGACACCTAAAGTCAGTACCTAACCAGCCGGGCTGTGGTTCGTACATCAGTTTGCTTGCGTCCAGCAGTAACAGCCTGGTTGATAAGACCTGATCCACCACGAGGCCTAATCTCAGACCGAGCCGCGGCTGCGTTGACCCCGAAACCATCTCCAGGTGTACTCCAGGTATCCATCCTTCCTTGAGCACTCGTAGAGGACCTCACACGTGAATTGTGCCCGAAAGTTAGTTCAAATGGATTGTACTCAGCTGATTCCTGCACAGTTTCTCGCATTGCGAACAGCAGTAGAGGAAGAGATTCATCCCAGTCTGTAGGAAAATCTTTTCAAGGGGCCTTGGGACTGAGGATGATAGGCAGTGGGTAATTGGTGATTAATACCCAGTTTAGTTAAAGCCTTTCTAAATGATTTTGCAATAAATTATTACCTTTGTCACTCTGGAAAAACTTGGGAATTCCAAAGTAAAAGATAAACCTAGGAATTACCTTAGTGTTCATATTATGCATCGGAACTGCTTCCAGATACTTAGCTTTACCCATGATTGTAAACAAATCCTGATTACCTGACTTTGCTTTTGGTAATGGACCACACACAATCGATGATTTGCTCATCATAGGGTTCTTCATCCACAGATATGGGATGAAGTGGTGAGGGTTTAATGGAGTGTTCAGGTTTACCCACTTGTTGACATTTGCTACAGGAATGGATGTGACTCTTCACATCTCTCCTTATCCCTGGCCAATAGAATTCCTTTAATATTCTATAAAGAGTTTTTGTAATCCTAAAATGGCCTCCTAAAGAAGAATCTGTGAGCTATATTCTGGATATTTGACTTGAATTCTTAGGAACTACCAGGCTATCTAATTTTGGGCTTTTTCCTACCTCCTTACCAGGTTCCGTTGTGTTTAACTTCATATTTAACCGGGTGATCTGAGAGGGATTCACTCTTGGCTGCCTGAAAAGCGAAGTTTAAGGAAGGATCTCTTGACTGATCTTCCCGAAAGGACAGTCCCTCGGTCATGGAAACAGAGATATCTGGCAGTCCTGCGACCTTAGAAGAGGAAGACTTGATCATGGACTTTTCCCTAGATTTACGAGGCCCTGGCCACTGTTCCTCGTAAAATAATTTATCTCGCCCTACACCCTAGTCCTCCAAGGATAGAACAGCATTCTCAAGAGACACCCCTTATGATTTTGCCCGAGTTATGGCCACATCGGAGAAGAAGCCTCAGTAGTCACTATGGGTTCTGGACATTTTGTTTACTTAAGAATGTTATTACCTAGCAATAACATAGCATCTTTCATGGGGAATCTCTCAGATACACCTACCGTTAAATATCCTGAATAATATTTGCTTCTTATAAAAATTTTATGCAAGGGGACAGTGAACACAGCTCCCCCAAACACTGCTAACACTACAGAGGAGTAGCACTCCCTCTCTTAAGAGGGAACAATAAGCCCCGGTATCCCTGAAGGTGGATACCTCGATTTTATTATCATTCTCCTTAAGGGAGATGTGGCATGTACTATAATATGGTGCCACGAAATCATCTATTTCTGTCTGGCTTGTATCAAGGGATGGTATATTAATTTTTCCCAAAGGCTGAAGCCTATTGAATTTACTACTAGCCGCTAGATTAGGTAACATTGGGCAAGTAAGTTTTAAATGGTCAAGTTTGTGGCAGAGAAAACAAACAAAAACTCAGATTTTGTTCTGGCCCCCTGTTGACTCTGTGGCTGATGCCATTCATTAAGCTGACTTTGTGACTGATGGCGTTGTTCAATTTCATCCCTCACTTCTTTCTTCCTTCAAGAATCCGTCCACGACGATCTCTATTCATACCAGACAGTTGGGAAGATGTTAAATTAGACACATATGCAACACTTGGGTATCTTTAAAGATACCCAAGTGTTGCATATGTGTCTAATTTAACAACTTGTCGGTTCTCTGAACCATTCATCTACAGTTGGGAAGAAATATTAAACCGCTCGGACAAGGAATGGTGAGCCTCAAATGTGTCAGCAAGTGTGGCTGCTTCTAATGCAGTTGCCAATGAATGGTCTTCGAGAAACACTCTAACCACTGGGCCAACAGACTCCAACAAATTGTCAAGCAAGATAAGCTGCGCTAAATCAGTAAAATTAGTGACTGTTCAGGCTCATTATCAACAAAACAAAGTACTCGAGACACCGTTTTCTGTACACTAAAATTGTCACCAACACTGCTGAAACTGCCTCCTCTAATTTTCTCGGTGAAACACATCTAAGGTCGTTTCAAGATTGAGTTTGGCCAGCTCGAGTGCCAACGAAGCTAACTCGCCCTGAGACAAACCTTGTTCACCACCTGCTTCACAGAATTGCTGGTCTGATTGCTCTGGTGTTGGCCCTCCCACATTACGAAGGATCCGAAGTAGAGATCTGCAGTTCATAGCCTCTGTAGCAGCAGACATCTCAGTTTGATATTCCATGTTACTTGATTTAGTCTTTAATTTGGTACGAATAATGTCACGAAGCTGGGCAGTAGTAAGAGTTCGTTGATATTCTATGCCAGTGGAACGAACAAATCGCCAGCAGCGCTGTAGAAGTAGTTTGGGCAATTTTAGATGAGTATAATCGGACACCAGTCGCCTAACACGTGTTGGTGGCATATTCCACTATAATAAAACGCTGTTTGCAATGCAAGCAACACGCAGCAATAACACAGTACGACTTGCAGGATACACACAATAGCAAGACTGACATGCAATGCCGAAAGCGATACAAGAGACAATCTGAATTATACTACGACCAGCTCCAGCTCCCGGACAGAGGTATAGTATGGCCTGTGTACCTGGTAACAATACGATTAAAGCCGAGTAAACAAAACTCAACAATAGTATATGATTTGCATTTTCCTCCACCAAGTATTAACAAGCTTGTATTTACAAGTATGTACAATATGTACAGTGGTGGAATAGTAAGTGTACAACACGTCAAAGAAGAAGGCAAAGGCCAGAGAACACACCGTGCTCGACCAGCAGCTCAGGCAAGGCTGTCAGATCGCTTGGCACAAGTGAACCACGTTGCTTCAGCTTTGGCAGGATTGTTTGTGACAGATGACACCCGAATCTGTATGACAGTGTCCACCGTTGAAGACACTGCAAGACTCCAAGCAGACATAAACCAAATCTTTAAATGGGCTGCAAAAAACAATATGAAGTTCAATGATGAGAAATTTAAATTACTCAGATACGGAAAACGTGAAGAAATTAAAATCTCATCGGAGTACAAAACAAATTCCAAGCACACAATAGAGCGAAAAAACTAATGTCAAAGACCTGGGAGTGATCATGTCAGAGGATCTCACCTTCAAGGACCATAACACCGTAGCAATCGCATCTGCTAGAAAAATGACAGGATGGATAATGAGAACCTTCAGAACCAGGGATACCAAGCCCATGTTGACACTTTTCAGGTCGCTTGTTCTATCTAGGCTGGAATATTGCTGCACACTAACTGCACCTTTCAAGGCAGGTGAAATTGCTGACCTAGAAAATGTACAGAGAACCTTCACGGCACGCATAACTGCGATAAACCACCTCAATTACTGGGAACACTTGAAGTTCCTAAACCTGTACTCACTAGAACGCAGGCGGAAGAGATACATTATTATATACACGTGGAAAGTTATCGAGGGATTAGTACCAAACTTGCACACGAGAGTCACTCCCTACTAAAGCAAAAGACTCGGAAGGCGATGTAACATCCCTCCAATGAAAAGCAGGGTGCCACTAGCACGTTGAGAGACAACACAATAAGTGTCAGGGGCCCAACACTGTTCAACTGCCTCCCAGCATACATCAGGGGGATTACCAACAAACCCCTGGCTGTCTTCAAGCAGGCACTGGACAGGCACCTGAAGTCGGTACCTGACCAGCCAGGCTGTGGTTCGTACGTTGGACTGCGTGCGGCCAGCAGTAACAGCCTTGTTGATCAGGCTCTGATCCAACATGAGGCCTGGTCACAGACCGGGCCGCAGGGGCGTTGACCCCTGGAACTCTCTCCAGGTATACTCCAGATAAGCCAGAAGGATGCTGAAAGTTTGGTTGAAGATTGTCGGTCACAGTGCTGTACTCACCTAATTGTACTCATCTAATTGTACTCACCTAATTGTGGTTGCAGGGGTCGAGACTCAGCTCCTGGCCCCGCCTCTTTGCTGTCCGCTACTGGATGTCTGCTCTCCCTGCTCCATGAGCTTTATAATACCTTGTCTTAAAACTATGTATGGTTCCCGCCTCCACTATATCGTTCGCTAGACTATTCCACTTTCTGACTGCTCTATGGCTGAAGAAATGCTTCCTAACATCCCTTTGACTCATCTGAGTCTTCAGCTTCCAGTTGTGCCCCCTTGTTTCTGTGTTCCCTCTCTGGAACATCCTGTCACTATCTACCTTGTCGATTCCCTGCAGTATTTTGTATGTCGTTATCATGTCTCCTCTAATCCTTCTATCCTCCAGTGTTGTTAGTCCTATTTCCCTCAACCTTTCTTCATAGGACAGTCCCCTGAGTTGTTGAACTAGCCTTGTCACAAACCTTTGCACTTTCTCTAATTTCTTGACGTGCTTGACCAAGGGGTGGGTTCCAGACTGGAGCTGCATAATCTAGTATGGGCCTGACGTACACGGTGTACAGTGTCTTGAACGATTCCTTGTTAAGGTAACGGAACGCTAATCTTAGGTTTGCCAGTCGCCCATATGCTGCCGCAGTTATCTGGTTGATGTGTGTTTCCGGAGACGTGCTTGGCGTTATACTAACCCCAAGGTCTTTCTCCTTTGACGATGTTTGTAGCCTTAGTCCACCTAGCCTGTACTCTGTCGGCGGTCTGACTTTGCATTTGGTGGGATTGAATTCGAGAAGCCAGTTGCTAGACCAGATGTCAAGCCTGTCCAGGTCTCTTTGAAGTCCTGCTTGGTCCTCTTCCGATGTGATTCTCCTCATTAATTTCACATCATCTGCAAACAGAGACACTTCTGAGTCTATCCCATCCGTCATGTCATTCACATATACCAAGAATAGCACTGGTCCTAGGACTGACCCCTGCGGTACACCGATCGTCACAGGCGCTCACTGTGATACATCATCACGCACCATGACTCTTTGTTGCCTCCCTGTGAGGTATTCCCTGATCCATTCCAGTGCCCATCCTGTTATACACGCTTGTTCTTCCAACTTCTTTACTAATCTCATATGAGGAACTGTGTCGAAGGCCTTCCTGCAGTCCAGGAAAATGAAATCAACCCACCCTTCTCTCTCATGCCTTACCTCTGTTACTTTATCATAGAACTCCAGTAGGTTTGTTACACATGATTTGCCTTCCCTGAATCCGTGCTGTCTGGCGTTGATTATCCTGTTCAGTTCCTGATGATTTTCTCCAAGAATTTGCACACTATACACGTAAGTGACACCGGTCTATAGTTTAGTGCCTCTTTTCTGTCTCCTTTTTTAAAGATGGGGACTACGTTGGCCTTTTTCCATACCTCGGGTAGCTGCCCAGTTTCAAGGGATGTGTACTCAGCTCCTTCCCGAAGGACCCACGGGGAGATATTGTCCGGACCCATCGCCTGTGAGGTATCAAGGTCACTGAGTAACTGCTTCACCTCCTCCTCAGTTGTGTGTATGCCCTCCAGCACTTGATACATCCCTTGTTGGTGATGCACCCTGTCCTGTCTACCCAAATGCCTTCCTGCCTCCACTGTGAATACTTCCTTAAACCTCAAGTTGAGCTCCTCACATACCTCTTGATCGTTATTTGTGAGTTCCCCATCTTCTCTCCTCAGCCTTATCACCTGATCCTTGACTGTTGTCTTCCTTCTGATGTGACTGTACACCAGTTTCGGGTCAGACTTGACTTTCGATGCTATGTCATTTTCGTACTGTTTCTGACCCTCCCTCCGTACCTGTGCGTACTCGTTTCTTGCTCTTCGACTAATCTCTTTGTTTACTTGGGTTCTTTGTCTTCTGTACCTTTTCCATTCTCTGACACTCTGAATCTTTGCCTCCCTGCACCTTTGGGTAAACCAGGGCTCTTTCTGGCCTTCCCATTTAATCTTTTTCCTTTGGGTATAAACCGTTCCTCTGCCTCCTCGCACTTTGTCGCTACGTATTCCATCATTTCATTTACTGACTGTCCTTCCATTTCCCTTTCCCACTGAACCTCCTGCAAGAAATTCCTCATATCCGTGTAGTCCCCTCTTTTAAAGTCTGGTTTATCTCTTTCAATACCATTTTCCCTCTCTACCTGTAGCTCTACAATGTACTCAAAGCTCAGCACCATATGGTTGCTGGCTCCCAGGGGGCTCTCGTGTGTTATGTTCTCAATATCTGAGCTGTTCAGGAAGAATACAAGGTCCAGCCTTGCTAGTTCGTCCTCTCCTCTCTCTCTGGTCGTGTCCCTGACATGTTGGTGCATCAGGTTTTCCAGTACTACGTCCATCATCTTGGCTCTCCAAGTTTCTGGACCCCCACGTAGTTCTTGGTTCTCCCAGTTGATCTCCCTGTGGTTGAAATCGCCCATGTGTGTGTGTGTGTGTGTGTGTGTGTTTCCCACCTAGGTGTACTTAAGTTGTTGTAGTATCCATTTACTCACCTAGTTATCCTACACCTAGCTGTACTCGCTTTTTAGGCTGGTTGGTTTGTTATTTAATTAGGAAAAAAACAATAGATTACACAGTATGAAATATGTTTCGACAACTTATACATATCCTTTGATATCCACTCAATATCTGTGTTTCTCTGCAGGCGTTGCAAGTCACTGGGTGAAGGAGACCTTCAGGAGACTGATCACCTGCTCCTGCACATTCCTGGCTGTCAAGTCTGTCGCTCACCTGCTGGGCAAACTAGATTTGGAGGAAGGCATATTTGATTTTGAAGATAAGAAGGCCGACCTCAGAGACAAGGCGGCTGACGGGAAGGAGGTAACACGTTCCTTCCCTCTGATAGTGTTCCACGTGGAGACGGAAGAGGACGTCCGCGCCTTCCACACGGTATGTGTTCCTATGACGGAATAAACACTGGTGGGAGAGCATCCTCTTAGTGCAATGTTTCGTCAAAGGCTTTATCAAGTACACTGGAAAGAGCAAACACACCGCCTTATAATAAAACAAAAGAGCACCATGAGGTCAGGCTCTGAGAAAGACGGGTCACACATAATGTCTTTAAACTGCGACAGCTGATCTCAAATGAGGGTACTAAATTGCGAGATTAAGTTTGGTGAGGTCAGGTATAGGTGGAAACAGTAGGTGGGTGACAAGTGTTAATTATACAAATCATGAAGTACGTGAAAAATAGGTTTAGGCAACATGTACATTCAACTGTTTTGCTCAATTTTGCTGAGGTGGATCTCTGCTGCTTCTAAAATTCTGCGTCTGGCCCTGACGTTCTCGTTGTACATCAATTGCTATTGCTTAGTTCATGACGTGAGAATGAACGTTGTGATGGACTACGCATGCATTACTGGCTTCATTCCTTGTGCAAGCATATTTGTACTCCTAAAGGCGTGCCTGAACGTTTCTGCCGGTTTCCCTAGCATATAATTTATCGCAATCACTACACGGTATGTTGTATACTCTTGCTATTTAAATAGTTCTGGGTTTAGAGTCACTGGTGATCTCTTTGATAGTTTTGATAGCAAGGACTACTACATCCATGTTGGCTTTTCGGAGAATCGGGGCGATGGTGATGTCAGTCTGACTCTGTCCACTGAGGAGGACCAGTCGTTATTAATGCTGGAATCTTTTTTGGGTGTGCTGTGTATGAGGGAGGGTGTGCTGTGTATGAGGGAGGGTGTGCTGTGTATGAGGGAGGGTGTGCTGTGTATGAGGGAGGCTTTCTCTTTGCATGAGTGGATAATATGTGCTGGAGCTAGTGAACAACTTCTCAGTATATTATTGTTCTTCTAAAATATATATTCATCATTTAGTTTTCAGGTCATTGTGGGAGAGGCATACTAAGTCATTCTTGTTGGTGTTTGCTTTACGCATTCATTGTGTTTAAGAGCATCTATATTAATGATGAGCAACTCATCCGGAAATAATACGGATCCAGTATTTCACTGTACTTGATAAAGTCCAGTCTTGGGCGTAACATTGTATTAATAGGATCCTATAATACCAGTGTCTTTATTCCCACTCTTAGGTATTTTCCAGTATCTATCTGCCTAAAGTGAGTGTGGCAAAATATGTAAGGGACTCTTGATCTAAGGAATGGAAACTACACTGCCCTTGGATCAAACTTTTTTCTATTTAGCAAAATTCAATAAATGAGTAATGTGCTGCTGCTCTATTCTATATGATAGTTACATAGTGGGAACTAAAACTAGTAATGTTTCTCTGGCATTTGCCAACAGACTGGTTACGTACATAGTGCTGAAATCTGCCAACCTGAGCTGATGGACTTCAGCAGGAACTGAAGATATCAAACCTTACCACGGGCGGGGTTAGAACCCGCGATCAGAGAATCATAAAACTCCAGACCGACGCGTTAGCCACTGGGCCAGCTAGTCTTTAAAAACTTGCATTTGTGGTCATAGTGGTGCCTATGCTAACTTTCCTATGGTGTATAAATATACCTAGTTGGATGAATCTTATTGTAGTTAGCTGGCCCAGCGGCTAACGCGTCGGTCTGGAGTTTTATGACACTTTGATCGCGGGTTCAATCCCCGCCCGTGATATGGTTTGTTTACAATAGTATCATTACGATTTCGTGAGTCAAACTGAAGATATCGTCAATTGTTCCATTGATGGTTCATCAGCTACAGGAGACTCGAAGGTCTTGTTGATAATTGCCATCTCCCGAGACAGTCTGTCTCATACACAAATAACCCACACATAGATGATTGAAACTTATAACGACGTTTCCATCAGACTTGGACTATTCACAGGATAATGAAGATGTTTCCTTCATCACAAAGAAGACGCAACAAAAATTATATATAGGCGAGAGGGCAAGATAAGGGGGCAGGGGAAAGAAGATAAACTTGCACTCTATATTATAAATAATATGTAATAATAGTAGTAGGTTTGTAGTCAGCAACCACCCAGGGAGGTACT
This sequence comes from Cherax destructor, assembly GCA_009830355.1. Taxonomy (NCBI): domain Eukaryota; kingdom Metazoa; phylum Arthropoda; class Malacostraca; order Decapoda; family Parastacidae; genus Cherax; species Cherax destructor. Next base: position 16,260 of record WNWK01013860.1, on the reverse strand, counting down.
ACCGTCCTGCCAAGTGAGTGTAAAATGAAAGCCTGTATTTGTTTTACATGATGGTAGGATTGCTGGTGTGTTTTTCTGTCTCATAAACATGCAAGATTTCAGGTACGTCTTGCTACTTCTACTTACACTTAGGTCACGCTATGCAAACATGTACACGTTTATGTATACACACTCATTTGAGGTTTCTTTGATTTTATCTTAATAGTTCTTGTTCTTATTGCTTTTCCTTTCATATCCATGGGGAAGTGGAATAAGAATATTTCCTCCGTAAGCCATGCGTGTTATAAAAGTCAACTAAAATGCCGGGAACAATGGGCTAGTAACCCCTTTTCCGGTATAGATTTACTAAAAAGAAAAAGAAGAAAACCGTCAAAGTGGGATATCTGAAGGTGCGTGGATGTTGTGCGAATGATAAGAAAGAGATAATTGTAGATGTTATGAATGAAAAGAAGCTGGATGTCCTGGCTTTAAGTGAGACAAAGCTGAAGTGGGTAGGAGACTTTCAGTGGGGAGAAATAAATGGGATTAGGTCAGGGGCTTCAAATAGTTAGAGCTAAAGAAAGAGTGGCAATAATGTTGAATAATCAGTTATGGCAGGTAAAGAGGGAATATAAATGTATAAATTCAAGGATTATGTGGAGTAAAATAAATGTTGGATGTGAAAAGTGGGTTATAGTAAGTGTTTATGTACCTGGAGAAGAGAGAAGTGTAGAGGAGAGAGAGAGATTTTGGGAAATGTTGAGTGAGTGTGTGGGAAGTTTTGAACCAAATGAGAGAGTAATTGTTGTTGGGGATCTAAATGCTAAAGTGGGTAAAAATGTTGTGGAGGGAGTAGTAGGTAAATTTGGGGTGCCAGGGTAAATGTAAATGGGGAACCGTTAATTGAGCTATGTGTAGAAAGAGGTTTGGTAATAAGTAATACATATTTTATGAAAAAGAGGATAAATAAGTATACACGGTATGATATAGCGCATAATGAAAGTAGTTTGTTAGATTATGTACATGTTTATAGAGTGGCAACGGATATATCGGATCAATATTTAGTTGTAGCTGCAGTTAGAGTAAAAGGTAGATGGGACAAAATGAAAATGGTAACATCAAGTAAGAGAGAGGTAAAAGTGTATAAACTAAGGGAGGAGGAAGTTAGGGTGAGATATAATCAACTATTGGCAGAAAGGTGGGCTAGTGCAAGTATGAGAAGTGGGGGGGTTGAAAAGAGTTGGGATAGTTTTAAAAATACAGTATTAGAATGTAGGGCAGAAGTTTGTGTCTATAGGAGGGTGGGTGCAGGAGGAAAGAGGAGTGAGTGGTGGAATGAAGAAGTAAAGGGTGTGATAAAAGAGAAAAAGATAGCTTATGAGAGGTTTTTACAAAACAGAAGTGTTGTAAGAAGAGCAGAGTATATGGAGAGTAAAAGAAAGGTGAAGAGAGTGGTGAGAGAGTGCAAAAGGAGAGCAGATGATATACACACAACCCGCACATATAAAAGGAGAGGAGCTTACGACGACGTTTCGGTCCGACTTGGACCATTTACAAAGACACACTAACACGAAGGACAGGTGGAAGGGGTATTTATAGGCAGGCAGACAGGGGAGGGCACACGAAAGTGTTGGAGGGGTAATGGAGGTAGTAGTGATAGTGGTAGTGGTAGTGGTAGTGGAGTCAGTCATAAACTAGGAAAGGAGCACTGCAAAGACGCTGGCGGCCCGCAAGGGTAAGAACAAGAACACAAGGGGAAAAATAAAATAAATAAAATAGAGGACAAATACAAGGCAAAAGAAAAGAAAAATAAGAGATCACAGTCATCCTATTGATTGGTCTTCTGCTAAAACTGTCTACCCTACGTCCAACTTTCATAGTCGTCGTCTGGTTGAATCCTCCCTTATACACAACTTTCCCTGTATGAATCTTAGCCCTGACTTTGTCTCTGTAGATGCTTTCCTCTCCCATTACATTGTTAAATGCTCCAAACTTCAGAACACCCGAGACCTAACCTGATTCCTTCCCCTTCTTTCTCTTCCCCCTTCTCCTCTTTCTCCTTTCTCCTCTGGGTTCTCTTTCTTTTCTTTTCTTTTGCCTTGTATTTGTTCTCTATTTTATTTATTTTATTTTCCCCCTGTGTTCTTGTTCTTACCCTTGCGGGCCGCCAGCGTCTTTGCAGTGCTCCTTTCCTAGTTTATGACTGACTCCACTACTACTACCACTACCACTATCACTACTACCTCCATTACCCCTCCACCACTCTCTTGTGCCCTCCCCTGTCTGCCTGCCTATAAATACCCCTTCCACCTGTCCTTCGTGTTAGTGTGTCTTTGTAAATGGTCCAAGTCGGACCGAAACGTCGTCGTAAGCTCCTCTCCTTTTATATGTGCGGGTTGTGTGTGTATTGTTCCAGTCACGGTATTGTGCCTTTTTTGTTATTTAGGAGAGCAGATGAAAGAGTGGGAGAGGCACTGTCAAGAAATTTTGCGGTAAATAAGAAAAAGTTTTGGAGTGAGATAAACAAGTTAAGAAAGCCTAGGGAACGAATGGATTTGTCAGTTAAAAACAGAGTAGGTGAGTTAGTAGATGTGGAGCTGGAGTTATTGGGTAGATGGTGGGAATATTTTGAGGAACTTTTAATTAAATGTCAATGAAAAAAGGGAAGCGGTAATTTCATGACCAGGCCAGGGAGGTATAACTTCGTTTAGGAGTGAAGAAGAGCAGGAGGTGAGTGTGGGGGAGGTGCGGAAGGCATTACGTAGAATGAAAGGGGGTAAAGCAGCTGGAACTGACGGGATAATGACAGAAATGTTAAAAGCAGGGGGGGATATAGTGTTGGAGTGGTTGGTATTTTTACTTAATAAATGTATGAAAGAGGGGAAGGTACCTAAGGATTGGCAGAGAGCATGTATATTTCCTTTATATAAAGGGAAGGGGGATAAAAGAGATTGTAAGAATTATAGGGGAATAAGTTTACTGAGTATACCAGGTAAAGTGTATGGCAGGGTTATTATTGAAAGAATTTGAGGTAAGACAGTAAGTAGGATTGCAGATGAGCAAGGAGGCTTTAGAGTGGGTAGGGGATGTGCAGATCAAGTGTTTACATTGAAGCATATATGTGAACAGTATTTACATAAAGGTAGGGAAGTTTTCATTGCATTTATGGATTTAGAAAAAGCCTATGATAGAGTGGATAGGGGAGCAATGTGGCAAAAGTTGCAAGTGTATGGAATAGGTAGTAGGTTACTGAATGCTGTTAAGAGTTTTTATGAGGATAGTGAGGCTCAGGTTAGGGTGTGTAGGAGAGAGGGAGATTACTTCCCGGTAAAAGTAGGTCTTAGACAGGGATGTGTAATGTCACCATGGTTGTTTAATATATTTATAGATGGGGTTGTAAAAGAAGTAAATGCTATGGTGTTGGGGAGAGGGGTGGTATTAAATTATGGGGGATCAAATGCAAAATGGGAGTTGACACAGTTACATTTTGTTGATGACACTATGCTTATGGGAGATCCTAAAGAAAAGTTGCAAAGGTTAGTTAACGAGTTTGGGAGGGTGTGTAAAGGTAGAAAGTTAAAAGTGAACATAGATAAGAGTAAGGTGATGAGGGTATCAAACTATTTAAATAAAGATAAATTGGATATCACACTGGAGAGAGGGATTATGGAAGAAGTGAATGTTTTCAGATATTTGGGAGTTGACTTGACAGCAGATGGGTTTATGAAGGATGAGGTTAACCAAAAAATTGATGAAGGAAAAAAGGTGAGTGGTGTGTTGAGGTATCTGTGGAGACAAAAAACGTTATCCATGGAGGCAAAGAAAGGAATGTACGAAAGTATAGTTGTACCAACACTCTTATAAGGGTGTGAAGCATGGGTTGCAAATGCTGCATCGAGGAGGTGGCTGGAGGCAGTGGAGATGTCCTGTCTAAGGGCAATGTGTAGTGTAAATATTATGCAGAAAATTCGGAGTGTGGAAATTAGGAAAATGTGTGGAATTACTACAAGTATTTGTCAGAGGGCTGAATGGGGGTTGTTGAGGTGGTTTTGTCATTTAGAGAGAATGGATCAAAGTAGAATGACTTGGAGAGCGTATAAATAAATCTGTAGGGGAAGGAAGGTGGGGTAAGGGTCGTTCTTGAAAAGGTTGGAGGGAGAGGGTAAAGGAAGTTTTGTGGCCGAGGGGCTTGGACTTCCAGCAAGCATGTGTGACTGTGTTAGATAGGAGTGAATGGAGACGAATGGTTTTTCGGACCTTACGAGCTGTTGGAGTGTGAGCAGGGTAATATTGTGTGAAGGGATTCCCATTTCCAGGACTTGAGTCCTGGAAATGGGAATGTACTATGCACTCGACATTTGGACATTTGGATTACTCGACTCGACATTGGATTCTGCTTGTTGACTCTGCCCAGTGCGGTCACAGCAGCTCTGACTTTCGGTTTTCAGTCTCCCTACGATCCCCGTTGGGGAGGGGAATTTATACCTTCATCACGATGAGTTATGTAAATCGTGTCAAGATCAAACCCAACAGTGGCACTGTGAATGATTCATCCAAACTTGCTCTAGCAGTTGCTGTTAAGAGCGTGCTACAGGTGAAGTTCAACACCATATTGACCCTGAAAGAAGCATTTATTGTTGTCTGCAACGATGATGAAGATGCAGAGAAGCTACTCACTACAACAGCCACCACCACTCTCTCTGAACGAGGATTTACTGTCATGTCATCTCCAGCTCTTAGGGCAAGGAGGACAGTTTTCCTTAAGAAACTGGATAAGCTTCTCACAGTTCAACCTATCGACGAACTCAAGACATCCATGGAAGATCAAAACTCATGGGCCACAGTGGAGAGCATCATGAAAATACCTACAGCTTCCTCCATGCTCATGGTCACGTTTACTGACGTCAACATGGCTGCCACTGCATTAGCCGACGGTCTTGCTGTATATTATTACTTCGTCAGCCCCACCTGCATCGAAGCTGAGAGATTCCACTACATTTCTCACTGTTGGACCTGTTACTATTATTCACACAACACCAGCGACTGTCCTGTGAAGGAAAAAAAGTTTTGCACTACATGTAGTAGTGAAGGACATGATTTTAGATCATGCACCGCCGCTGCTCCACCAACACCATCTTGCCTCAACTGTAAAAGCAACGATCATCACACACTTGCTGCTAAGTGTCCCACTCGTAAAGACATTCTGAAGAAGACCCAAGAAGCAGCACAGAAAAAGTCATCTTCAAAATCACCCACCTATGTTGCTATTACAAAACTACAAGCTACCACAACTAAAATTCTCCAAGCTTCCACGCAACCTACTACTACCAACATTGCACCTGCCAGTGACCCCACCACCATCTACTACTGTATGGTCTATGCTCATATGCATAATGTTGCTGTTCCTGGGACATTCAACACCTCCATCAATGAACTCTTCAAATTAAACAACATGCCAGTGTTCACATTCCCAGATTCTCCACCATCTTTTGTGATACTCAACAACAACCAACATCCTGTCGTCATCACTTCACCTGCTGGTGGCTCAACGGCTCCTCCAACACCAACACTATCTAATACTGACGTCACGCCAACATCAACCAATGAGCGCTCACCACCACCTCACACCTCTACCAAGAACCAATCAGCTGCCTCCTTGCCAGTCTCGCCACAACCACCTTCCACCAATGAGAAGCCTTCATCTCCTCCTACTACGAACCAATCAGAGACTTCGTTTTCCAGCACATCCACTCCGTCACTACCACCATGTACCATTGGTCCGGAGCACCAACACATCTACGGCTTCACACGGGGAGTGGGCACCTCTGAGAGCGTCACCACCCTCATGGCCAGCATTGAGTCTGACAAGAGGCCGAAGATTGTCATCTTTCTCGACCTTGAGAAGGCCTTCGAGCTGGCCAGTGCACCGGCCATCCTCGACCTACTGGTGCGCAGAGGAGTGAGGGGCAAGCTGCTTGCCTGGGTCGGCTCATACCTACAGGGCCGGCAGGAGCGGGTACGCTTGCAGGGGCAGGCTTCTGCCCTCAGGACCTTGGAAAATGGCACCCCGCAGGGCGGAGTCATCAGCCCAACTCTCTTCAACGTGCTGATGCATGAGCTGGTGCAGCTGACGTTCTCAGCAGGCACCCGACTGCTCAGCTACGCTGATGACCTGGCACTCATTGTCATCGGGAAGCCCGGACTGTTGCGCAAAGCCCAACGCGACCTCAGCCTGCTAGATACCACCTGCCGTCGCCTTGGCCTCAAGATCTCGGCGGAAAAGTCCAAGGCCATGATCTTTCGTGCCAAGGTGCCTGATACCAGGCTGAAGATCTCAGACATCAACCTGGACTGGGTCAGCAGTTACCAATATCTTGGTATATGGATTGACAGCCAACTCTCCTTCCGCAAGCAGGCAGAGCATGTCAGGGAGCGTGCCATGCAACGTGTCACGGCCATGCGTGCCATGGCCAATCCTAGGACTGGTGCCAGCCACGATATTCTCCGGATGTTCTACGTGCAGGCGGTGCGCTCGCTAGTCGACTATGGTGCAATCACCCTGGCCCATGCTCATCCCTCATGCCTCAAGCGCCTCAGCCTTGTACAAAATGCTGCGGCTCGGGTCATGCTGGGGGCTCCGGGCTGGACGAACACAGTGACTCTGAACAGAGAGGCCCAACTGCAGCCCCTAAGTGACAGGATCGCCCTTGTTGCTGCCAGGAGGTTGGCCAAATTTGTCCAGCTACCGGGCTATGAGCGCCTGCTCAGAGACCTCCTTGACCGTCAGCGAGGCGACTTCGCAGGGGGCCGTGTCTGACTATGGTTGTGGTCGGCTGCGGAAGTGACAAAGGAGCTCCTGCCCATGCCGCTCCTCGAGGACAAGGGATGCGACCGGCCAGTCGATGGGTACACCGTGCCACCGCCATGGGCACCAGAACCTGTCGTAATCCACCTTGCAAACCTGCCAGCCAGCAAGCGTCACTGTCCACAGCACGTGCTGCAGCGGTGGGCAGCTGCAAGCATTGCTGCAGCGGAGCATCCCGGGTGTGCAGTGTACTACACTGATGGATCAAGAGACCCCGAGGCCGGCCGCACGGGTTCCGGGATATATCACTCCTCCCTAAAGGCCGGCTGGCGCCTCCCAGGCGCCATCCAGAGGGCCATCCAACATGCGCTCCTGGAACACCACCAACCTCCAGTCATCCACGTCGACTCCAGGGCGGCGATACAGGCCATCATGCATAGGGAGCCCAAGAATAACATCCGGCTCCTCACCGCCATCAGAAGAGACCTACATTCACTTGACGAGCAGGGCCGGCAAGCAACAATCAATTGGATACCAAGCCACATCGACCTTGCTGGGAATGATGCGGCGTATGGGGCGGCTAAGTCTGCCACACTTGCTGCCCAACCTGCGACTACAATTGCCATTAGCCGCAGGCAGGTGCACCTGGGGGCAGCTTCGGCAGCCATACGCCCACTACCAGCACCGGGAGCATCTCGGAGCTGGCACTGGTATGACAGAGCGACACGTAGGAGCCCCACCAAACATGAGGAAACTGAACAGGAGCTGCAAGTCAGCGTCCACCGCCTGCGCCTCGGCTACCCTACTGCAAAGCGCCTCATCGAACGCATGAGTGAGGAGCTTTGCCGCCACTGCGACCGGATGGTTCCAAAGCCTCTAGTTCACTACATGCTTGACTGTCCTGCAACGACGTCCATCCGCCGCAGGCACTTCCCGATTGCACCTGGGGATCTGACCCGCGAGGACAAAACAGCCCGGCTGGTTTACCTGGCCACCCATGACTTGGAGACACTGCTCCCAGTCCTAGCCACCCACCCGCCCCCTCGATGACGACGCCGGAGAACCCCGACGACGACCAAGACTACCCACTACAGCTATTCTTTCTCTCACTTCCTTCTTTCTTATCCCCCATCCTTCTTCTTCCTATGTAGGTAGAACCACAGCCTGAAGTACCAAGATCTGCTGATGAAGATGCGACGTCAGAAGACACTCCCCATCATGGGGAGCCACAGCAAGAAAGAAAGAAGATGACCGACACCCTCTACCCAGGGGGCCAATGCCGGGTCACCATTTGGAGAAGACCCGGGCCCTATGTACCGGCGAACATACAACAACAACAACAATCTTTCTGCATTACGACTGAAAAAGCCACTGGTGACTAAACTTCCTTTTCACATCCTGTCGGTAAAACCATCATTTGTTTTCGGAAATCAGTTGTTTAATCTAAGTTAGGCCTTAATAATGATGAAGATAGACACATATACAACGTTAAAGACATTTGTGGAGGAAATGTTTCGCCAAAAAAGGCGATACGTCTTCTCAGTAAATGCCTTGAACTGTGCATATTTTCTTACCCACATGTTGTCGGTGTTACTATACTCTCCAGGATTACTAATGATGTATAGAGCTGAAATTGGATATCTTTTGGACACTGGACTGCAGGTGCCACTTTTCGGACTTTCATATTTAACGGTATCCTCCTAAATCTACTATTTGGCCTATTTTTCTTATAGGTGAATTTACCCATGTCACTTGTTATTCCTACATCATGGTCATTAATGCAAGTTATGGACAACAACAGCCCAAAACTGCTTCTTGTGAATGTTTCCAGCATTGATTTCATTATATTTGTGATGGAAATTGTATGGTGAAACCGACAAAATTTATGGAAAACACACTTAAGTACTGATCAAATCATTAAGGAAACGCCTCGTTAAAAGTGGCGACAGGATTCCTTAAAAAACGTCTTGATCAGTGCATACGTGTGTTTTACTCACCTTATTTATGCAAACTCTGCTTTTTATAGGTTAGCTACGACCCATGACAGGACCAACCCCCACTACCATCACCTGCCACTTTCTTCAAGTGTTTTGTTTGGTATTCTGTTAAAACCTTCATGAAATCCAATAACATTTATCATGATTTACTACTTAAAATGCTTCACTGGAGAGTCAGTAAATTAATCAGGGTGAAATATCGCATTGTGAATATGTTGAGAATCTTCAATAAAATTATGGTAACAAATCTTACAGAAATACATAAAGTGTACAGGTTGTGGAAATACAAAGAGTATAGGTTGTGGAAATACATAAAGTGTACAGGTTGTGGAAATACATAAAGTGTACAGGTTGTGGAAATACATAAAGTGTACAGGTTGTGGAAATACATAAAGTGTACAGGTTGTGGAAATACATAAAGTGTACAGGTTGTGGAAATACATAAAGTGTACTGGTTGTGGAAATACATAAAGTGTACAGGTTGTGGAAATACATAAAGTGTACAGGTTGTGGAAATACATAAAGTGTACAGGTTGTGGAAATACATAAAGTGTACAGGTTGTGGAAATAAATATAAGTGTACAGGTTGTGGAAATACATAAAGTGTACAGGTTGTGGAAATATATAAAGTGTACAGGTTGTGGAAATATATAAAGTGTACAGGTTGTGGAAATACATAAAGTGTACAGGTTGTGGAAATACATAAAGTGTACAGGTTGTGGAAATACATAAAGTGCACAGGTTGTGGAAATACATAAAGTGTACAGGTTGTGGAAATACATAAAGTGCACAGGTTGTGGAAATAGACAGAAAAAACTGTCTAGTTGACAGTGAACACAGTAAACCTCACACCAGTCGTTATACAGCTGCTAGTAACTGTTACACCAATCGTTATACAGCTGCTAGTAACTGTTACACCAGTCGTTATACAGCTGCTAGTAACTGTTACACCAGTCGTTATACAGCTGCTAGTAACTGTGACACCAGTCGTTATACAGCTGCTAGTAACTGTGACACCAGTCGTTATACAGCTGCTAGTAACTGTATAACGTATAACATATATATTATATATATATATATATATATATATATATATATATATATATATATATAAGGGATAATTTAGCTAGCTCTGAAACTAGACCTGCTCCCTCACAACAACTACAGTCACACTGGGATGGCCCAGTAGTGGAGAACGTAGTCTCAACAATGCAATGCCTCAACAAAGTGTGGGTCGGGGAAGGATAGAGCCCGCCTAATGGCAGTGAGAGCTCCTCATGCAGGAGACTTCCTGTTGGCTGTTCCCAACTTCACAGACCATCCACATTGGTGTTCCCCTTGCCGCCTCTGTTCTCGCCGAACACAGGTGTATTTGTGGCAGTGAAGCAGCAGACCGATTCGGGTACCATGGTCTCGTGTGCCGTAAATCCGAGGGAAAGATTGCAAGACATGAAGATGTTAATAACATTATAAAGAAGAGCCTCACAACAGCCGGATGCCCAGCAATAAGAGAGCCGCCCCACCTATGCAGAGCTGATGGCAGCCAAAAATGTCCAGATGGTATTACCCTTCAAGTCTGGACAGACAGCAAGCAGGTGGTGTGAGACTACACATGTGCATCTACCTTGGCTGATACCTATCTCCAATACACCAGGGAGGATGGAGGAGCAGCCGCCAGCTTCAGAGAGTCCCAAAAGTCTAGAAAATATGGAGAACTTTCCCATCATTATATGTGCATCTAAGTTCCTTAAGGAGCTAGGCAAAAGACTCATCAGGGTAACTAGGGATCCCAGGGCAGCAAGTTTTCTGTTCCAGCGACTTAGCGCTGCTGTTCAGAAGGGTAATGGGTGCTGTGTCTTGGGCATGCTCCCATGCTCTGAGAAGCTGAATGAGATGTTCAGTGACAAACACAGAAATATATATTAGACATGTAGCTCATGTACACCTCATGTACTGTATATGCTATCTTTATATCAACAATATATCTCTTAAATCTGTTGTACCAAATTATATAATAAAATATACCTTTTGGTAAAAAACAATGAAAAGATGAGGTGGTAGGGGAAGTGGAATATTCAAATGGTTTCAGGAAGAAATCCAAATATTCTTCCTTCAAGCCTTTTTATCCATATATATATATATATATATATATATATATATATATATATATATATATATATATATGTCGTGCCGATTAGGTAAAACTGGTCAATTAGCAAGAACTCATCTAAAATTAAGTCCTTTCTAAAAATTTATCTTATACGTTTAAAGATATATTTTTTTTCATTTATGTTACTGTAAGAATTTATAATTTTGTACCAAGAGAAGCTTTGAAAACCTACCTAACCTTATTACAACAAGAGCAATTTAATTTAGCCTAACCCAACTAAATATATTTTAGATACGTTAACATTAATTTAATAATAAACAAACACAATGAAATATATTTTTTTCGTTGTGTTCAGAATGATTTTGGCGAAATTATTGCATACACAAATTTTCACTTGTCTTATATGGCAAGGTAAGCGTTGCTATTTAAGCCAAAATCGCAAGTTTTACCTAATCGGCACGACATATATATATATATATATATATATATATATATATATATATATATATATATATATATATATATATAATACCCAGGCTTCTTCCTGGATTACATGCAACTTCTGTGGTAAATGGTCTCATGCATCATATGTTGACATTCAGCAATAGTTCACTATGGACATTAATTTAGGAAAATGTTTCTGGGTCTGCCCAAATGACAGCCACATGTGGGAAATGTTATATCTGTACTAAAAGATAGAAACACCAAAACAGCCTTCTTAGAAAACTTGAGTCTTGTATAACTGTCGGAGAAATTAAAAGGAGAGGGGCAGATGGTTCTGTCACCTCCTGGTGCTGGTGCTGTCTTGGAGGACAGTAACTTTAAGAATACAGAAATTAAAGCCAAGGCATCGGATCGGGACAGGGGTCCAGGTGCTGGGGAAACAGATAAAGACCAAGATGTGTGTACTCCAGAGTTACAAAATAGCAATACCACTGGGGATGGCAAACAAGGGGTTGAAGCCTCGAGGAATAGTGTAGATACACCACCAGTAAAAACTGGAGAAGGCACCATTGTTAGTACTGGTGCTGCAGGTAGAGGGGAGTCAGAAATAATGCACCAGTAGGGAACACAGCCACGAAAAATCATGGCAAACAGAAATCAAACCTATGCAAATTCTATGCAAATCCTATGCAAATTCTAGGCTCACTTTGACAACGAAATATGGATTCCAAGTTATAACCTATACAGATGTGACAGAGTAAACATATCAGGGAATCGCTCAAATCATTAGAACTACTAAACACTTCAAATGATGTAGCTGAAGTTTTGGCAGTAAAGATTAAAACCCAAAGCCTTGTCATTGTGGTGGTATACAAGCCTCCAAATGCAACTTCTCAACATTTCCAGGAACATCTTTGGAAAATTAACCACTGTCCGGAAAATCTTCCAGCTCCTGCCCCAAACATCTTGTTGCTTGGGGATTTAAACTTAAGACACCTAAAATGGAGGAATGTAGCAAAGGTATCCCCAGGAGACAGCTCAGATGAAAATTCACACACACGAATAAGTATGAAGAGTGCAATGAAAGAATAGGTGAGATGTCCCCAGACATCATAGCCGTCACAGAAACTAAACTCAATGAGGCAATAACAGACGCAATCTTCCCACAGGGATATCAGATCCTGAGGAAAGATAGAAGGAACAGGGAGGGAGGAGGGGTCGCACTGCTCGTAAGGAACCATTGGTGGACACTCTGGCAGAGGTGGCAAGAAAAGCGCACATGAGCAGAGCGAAGTTACTGGTCATGGGCGATTTCAACCACAGGGAGATCGACTGGGAGAACCAAGAACCACGTAGGGGTCCAGAAACTTGGAGAGCCAAGATGATGGACGTAGTACTGGAAAACCTGATGCACCAACATGTGAGGGACACGACCAGAGAGAGAGAAAAGGACGAACCAGCAAGGCTGGACCTTGTATTCACCCTGAACAGCTCACTTACCATAATATTCAACACATCCCTTGAAACTGGGCAGCTACCTGAGGTATGGAAAAAGGCCAACGTAGTCCCCATCTTTAAAAAAAAGAGACAGAAAAAGAGGCACTAAACTATAGCCCAGTGCCACTTACGTGTATAGTGTGCAAAGTCTTGGAGAAAATCATCAGGAAAAGAATGGTGGAGCATCTGGAGCTGAACAGGATAATCAACGCCAGACAGCACGGATTCAGGGAAGGCAAATCCTGTGTAACAAACCTCCTGGAATTTTATGATAAAGTAACAGAGGTAAGGCAAAAGAGAGAAGGATGGGTTGATTGCATTTTCTTGGACTGCAGGAAGGCCTTCGACACAGTTCCTCACATAAGATTAGTAAAGAAGTTGGAAGAACAAGCGTGTATAACAGGAAGGGCACTGGAATGGATCAGGGAATATCTCACAGGGAGGCAACAACGGGTCATGGTGCATAATGAGGTATCACAGTGAGCGCCTGTGACGAGTGGTGTACCGCAGGGGTCAGTCCTAGGACCAGTGCTATTCTTGGTATATGTGAATGACATGACGGACGGGATAGACTCAGAAGTGTCTCTGTTTGCAGATGATGTGAAATTAATGAGGAGAATCACATCAGATGAAGACCAAGCAGGACTTCAAACAGACCTGGACAAGCTTGACATCTGGTCTAGCAATTGGCTTCTCGAATTTAACCCCACCAAATGCAAAGTCATGAAGATCGGCGAAGGGCAAAGAAGACCGCTGACAGAGTACAGGTTAGGTGCACAATGGCTACAAACCTCGTCAGAGGAGAAAGACCTTGGGGTGAGTATAACGCAAAGTACGTCTCCGGAGGCACACATCAACCAGAAAACTGTGGCAGCATATGGGCGACTGGCAAACCTAAGATTAGTGTTCTGTTACCTTAACAATGGAGTTCTCAGGCGAGACTGTCTTCCACGACTTTCTCTCCGTCCTATTTGAACTAATACCACTTAAACCCTTTCCTGGCAGAGCTAGAGACAATCACCAGTGTCTCCAATACACACTCCGTCCGAGAGACTTCTGTCTGATACCGTTCAAGGTGCTGGAGGGTCACTAGGGAACTTCTCGGGGGGCCAGAAGGCTAAATCCAGAAATCGAGATGCTTCTCTCACCAAAGGTGATGGTGAACTGTAGTATATCAGATGGCCCAGACAGCCCAGACAGACGTCACCTAGGATTGAATGGGAATGGTGACTAAACGTCAACCGGGTACTTAACAGTAATACCAGTAGTTTAGATCACCAAAACATCCTATCTATTCACACAGCTAAATAAATTAAGTACAGTATCTTCGTTTTAGCTACTAACCGGAGATAGAGATAATTTAATATTAAGTGAAAAAGCCAGTAAAATACATACATAATAGTTGACCGAGTGGGTCTACCAACGAGGGGCGTAACACCCATCACTTACACAACCCAGGGCAACATGGGTTTAGAGCAGGTCGCTCCTGCCTGTCTCAACTACTGGACCACTATGGCAAGGTCTTGGATGCTCTGGAGAACAAATAAAATGCAGATGTAGTATACACAGACTTGGTGTATGCCTTTGACAAGTGCGACCATGGTGTAATAGCGCACGAAATGCGTGATAAAGGATTTGTGTTGCAGGTGTTCTTAAGTGTGTCAGTGTTTATTTTGTTGCAGGTGTTCTCAAGTGTGTTAGTGTTTATTGTGTTGCAGGTGTTCTCAATTGTGTTAATATTTATTGTGTTGCAGGTGTTCTTAAATGGGTCAGTGTTTATTGTGTTGCAGGTGTTGTCAAGTGTGTCAGTGTTTATTGTGTTGCAGGTGTTCAAGGTCTGACATTATTGCTTATTGTGTTGTAGGTGTTCCCAGATGCTTCAGTGTATAGTTTTGCAGGTGTTCCCTGGGGTGTCAGTATTGCTTACTGTGTTGCAGGTGTTTCCAGGTTTTTCAGTGTTATTTATATTGCAGGTGTTCCCAGATGTGTCACTGTGGAACAGTTGGCTACTGGTGCTCACTGAGACGTCCTTTAAGCAGTTGTTCCACCAGTTGTACTTGCCACTTAACAGTAGGGTAAGTGCTCTAACTTAACAGTAGGGTAAGTGCTCTAACTTAACAGTAGGGTAAGTGCTCTAACTTAACAGTAGGGTAAGTGCTCTAACTTAACAGTAGGGTAAGTGCTCTAACTTAACAGTAGGGTAAGTGCTCTAACTTAACAGTAGGGTAAGTGCTCTAGCTTAACAGTAGGGTAAGTGCTCTAACTTAACAGTAGGGTAAGTGCTCTAACTTAACAGTAGGGTAAGTGCTCTAACTTAACAGTAGGGTAAGTGTTCTAACTTAACAGTAGGGTAAGTGCTCTAACTTAACAAAAGTGATGTTCCTAAACAACATGGTAAGTCTCTCTCTTAAGAGTAGGCTAAGTGCTCTCTCTTAAGAGTAGGGTAAGTGCTCTTAAGAGTAGGGTAAGTGCTCTTAAGAGTAGGGTAAGTGCTCTTAAGAGTAGGGTAAGTGCTCTTAAGAGTAGGGTAAGTGCTCTTAAGAGTAGGGTAAGTGCTCTTAAGAGTAGGGTAAGTGTTCTTAAGAGTAGGGTAAGTGCTCTTAAGAGTAGGGTAAGTGCTCTTAACAGTAGGGTGAATGGGGTACCAGCAAAACATTTATATCTGCAGTGAAAGTATTTGTTAATAATTCAACCACTTTAATTAGAGATGATGTCTCTGATATTATGTGAAGACTGTGGTGATGTTATGTGAAGACTGTGGTATAATTTCTTACACAGTCCTGCGACACTGTTTGCTTCACAGGTGAAGGTAACGAAGTTGACACACCTTGACCTTAATACATTATCTGCCCTTACCCATTCCCTGCTCACAGACTCCCCTTCATTGCTCATAGACTCCCCTTCTCTGCTCATAGTATCCCCTTCCCTGCTCATAGACTTCCACTTCCCTGCTCATAAACACCTTACCTGATCATAAATACCCCTTACCTACTTATAAACACTCCTTACTTGCTCATAAACCCCTCTTACCTGCTCAAAAACACCCTATACCTGCATAGAAGCTCTCACCCAACACACATTTCATCTAGTCTCCTCCTAGTCTCCACACACAGACACACAGACACACAGACACACAGACACACACACACACACACACACACACACACACACACACACACACACACACACACACAACCTAACCCAAAACACACATGCCATACCCAATGATTCCACCCACCTCATTACAAACTCCACCTTCACACCAACCACCCATAGTTCCCCATCAGATCTCCCACTTTCCCAACCCCAACATACCCCCCAG
The DNA here is from genome assembly GCA_009830355.1 of Cherax destructor. Classification (NCBI taxonomy): domain Eukaryota; kingdom Metazoa; phylum Arthropoda; class Malacostraca; order Decapoda; family Parastacidae; genus Cherax; species Cherax destructor. The sequence goes on along the minus strand of WNWK01013860.1, from coordinate 106 downwards.
ACTACGGTTTTAGAAAAGAAGTTAAAGGTTTGGTATACAAATGCAGATGGTATAACAAATAAATGTGAGGAGTGGCATGAAAGAATAAAGGAGACATCCCCAGACA